>PITA01000211.1:168081-276573 GCA_004023965.1 Spilogale gracilis | reverse complement strand
TCCATCAACAGATGAATGGATAAAGAAGATGTGGTACATATATACAATGGAATACTAGGCCTCCATCAGAAAGGATGAATACCCAACTTTTGTAGCAACATGGACTGGACTGGAAGAGATTATGCTGAGTGAAATAAGCCAAGAAGAGAAAGTCAAGTATCGCATGGTTTCACTTACTTGCGGTGCATGAGGGGTGACCTGGAGGACAGTGGGAGAAGGAAAGTAAAGGGGAACTAGGGTAATCCAGGGAAAGAAATGAAACAACAGAGACTTTGGACACAGAAACAAACTGAGGGACTTGGAGGGAGGGGGATGGAGGAATGGGAGAGCCTGGTGGTGGGTACTGGGGACACCTAAAGCATGGAGCACTGGGTGTGGGGAATGGGGAATGAATCCTGGAACACTGGAAAAAAAAAATTTAAGTAACAATAAAAAAAAAAAAAGAACAGAAATTATACAATGTTTGCTCTCAAACCACAGTGGAGTTAAACCAGAAATCAATAACAGAAAGATAACAGGAAGATCCTAAAATACATAGAAATAAAACACATACTTCTAAATATAATACATGGGTCAAAGAAGAAAAATCTCAGCTGGGGCACCTGGGTGGCTCAGTTGGTTAAGCGACTGACTTCGGCTCAGGTCATGATACCGGAGACCCGGGATCGAGCCCCACATCGAGCCCCACATCGGGCTCCCTGCTCGGCGGGAAGTCTGCTTCTCCCTCTCTCACTCCCCTTGCTTGTGTTCCCTCTCTGGCTATGTTTCTCTGTCAAATAAATAAAATCTTAAAAAAAAAAAAAGAAAAAAAAGAAAAAAATCTCAGGAAAAACTTTGAAATATATTGAAGTAAATGAAAATGTAACATCAAAATTTGTGGGATGCAGCAATAGTGGACTCACAGAGAAATTTGTAGTATTGAATGTATATATTAGAAAAGAAAAAAGATCTAAAATCAATAATCTAAGTTACCACTAGAAAAAGAACAAATTAAATCCAAAATAAGCAGAAGAAAAGAAATAATAAAGCAGAAATCAATAAAATTGAAAAACAGGAAATAGAGAAAATCAATAAAACCAAACCTTAGTTCTTTGAAAAGATCAGTAACATCAAGCTAACTAAAAAAAATAGAGGACACAAATTATTAGTATCAAAAATGAAAGTGTGGGCATCACTATAAATTCCACAGACATTGAAAGGATAGTAAAGGAATACTATGAACAAATTAATGCCCACATATTAGATAATTTAGATGAAATGGACCAATTCCATGAAAGACACAATTTACCAAGACTCCCATAAGAAGAAATAGGTGATTTGAATGAACCCATATATATTAAAGAAATTGAATCCAAAATGAATAACCTTCCACAACAGATATCACCAGGCCCAGGTAAGTTCACTGATGAATTTTACCAAACATTTAAGGAAGAAATAAATTCACTTCTCTACAATCTCTTTTAAAGATTTGAACAGTGGAAATCCCTCTTAACTCAGTCTGAGGCCATTAGCTCTCTAATACCAAAATGAGACAAAGGCAGTATAAGAAAACAAAACTATAGGCCAACATCTCTCATGAATATAGGTGTAAAAATGGTCAATAAAATATTAGCAAATCTAATCCAAGAAAGTATAAGAAGAATTATCCACTATGACCAAGTGGGATCTCATCAAAAAATATACAGAAATGTATACAGAAATACAGAAATGCCATCCTTCTGATAAGATCAGAAAGATGATCTACTTCATAGGTCATCAGGGAAATGCAAATTAAAGCAAGTGAGAAATCTACCACATACCTATTAGAATGGCCAAAATCTAGACCACTAACAACACCAAATGGTAACAAGGATGTGGAACAACAAGAACACATATATTCTTGGTCTGAATGAAAAATGGTACAGCCATTTTGGAAGATAGTTTAGTTTTTTGTGTTTTTTTTTTAACAAAACAAAGCATGCTCATATATGATACAGCATTCACACTCTTTATTTGCCCAAAGGAGTTGAAAATTTACATCCACATGAAAACTTGCGCACAAATGTTTATAGTAATTTTATTCATATGGAAGCAACCAAGATGTCCGTTAGTAGGTGAATGGATAAATAAACTGTGATACATTGAGACGATGGAGTATTATTGAGTGCTAAAAATAAGTGAGTCATCAAGCCATGAAAAGGCATGTGAACCTTAAATACATTTTACCATATGAAAGAAGCAAGTTTGGAATGTCTATATTGTATGATTTCAACTATATGACATTTTGGAAAAGGAAAAACTATGGACACAGTAAAAAAAAGAGTTATGGGGGCAGGAAAGGGGGGGAGGATGAATAGACAGAACACAGAGAATTTTTGAGGGAAAATATTGGGTTTGATATTATAATGGTGGATACATGTCATTATATGTTTGTCCAAAGGCATAGAATGTACACCACCAAAAGTGAACTCTAATGTAATCTGTGGACTTCAGGTGATTATGATGTGTCAGTATAGGTTTATTCTTGGTAATAAATGTACCATTTGATGAGTGATGTTTGTTAGGGTCTGTGGTTAAAGGAACAGGGCTGATACAAAAGTGGAGGTCAAGCAAAGCTTTATTTCGCGCCAAGCATCGAGAACCAAACTAACCGGTCCGGGCTGTCTCTAAGGAGAGAATGACAACCCCAGTCTTACAGGCCATCTTTTATAGGGTGAAACCGCAAACCATGTAGTATGAACTGACTTCAATCACGTAGCTGTCCTTGAGTTAATTTCATATCCATTGGGAAGTCAAGGGGCTTAACTGGGCGTTTCCTTCTGATCTGACTCGCCCTTGTTTGGATGTAAACAACAGGGTGGTGGGAATTGGGCACCCATTCTTCCTGGAACTGGTTGTCTGAGTAAACAACAAAATGGCAGCTTGGACAAAATGGAGTCACCTGACTAAGTAGGTCCTTACAACGTTGACAACAGGGAAGGCTATGGGTGCATCAAGGAAGAAGGTATATGAGAAATCTCTGTATATCCCTCTCAATTTTGTTGTGAATTTAAAACTGCTCTAAAAACATAAAACTTTTAAGAAAGTGGCTATGAAATACTTTATTCCCAGTTTATTCCACTTTATTCCCAGTTTTCCCTCTGCTTAGAATTTTTCTTATATTATAGTCAGACAGATCATATCCAACATTATGTACTCTTCTGATTCCTAGAAGCTGGAGCCCAGACTCCAACCTTGTACTCTTAACCTAGTCTTCTACTTGGCTCAACAAAGCAAACAACCTTGACATGAACTAAACTTGTATCTGCTACATGAAATAATTAAATACCAATTAACCCCCCAAAATCCTCTGACACTCAGAGAATTAGCATTGCAATGTGGAACAGATTTATCTAAAGACCACCACTTTGTATGGATTACTCCTATATGGATTGCTTCACAACATTTGAGTGCAGATATAAACACGTCTATATTCCCATCTATAGATCAACTCTTACTTGTCTTATAAGCAAGTACTTTCTATATCTTTGTGTTCTTCACTCCACCGGACTGTTCATAATCATGGTGATTTACATGCATTAAAAAGAGATTATTAGGGGCGCCTGGGTGGCTCAGTTGGTTAGGCGACTGCCTTCGGCTCAGGTCATGATCCTGGAGACCTGGGATCGAGCCCCACATTGGGCTCCCTGCTCAGTGGGAGGCCTGCTTCTCCCTCTCTCACTCCCCCTGCTTGTGCTCCCTCTCTGGCTGTGTTTCTCTCTGTCAAATAAATAAATGAATAAAAAAAAAAAAAAAGAGAGAGATTATTACAGACTTCTATATCCAAGTCTACAGAGCCCCAGTCTCTCAAATAACTAATTTCTTGGCATTCTGCTGTAGCAGGGTGGACAATGGAAAATGGCCCTACACATTCCACCAGTCAATGCTGGTCTCCTGCTGTGATTGTCTCATTGGTCTAAGTGTTAACCCAGCTGAATTTAAAGGAAGTGCACTGATCTTGTGTCTTCAGGACTACACCTGGGCTTCCCGTATTAATTGAATCAATTAGTACTCAATCTTTTCAGCCTCCTGCACAGTTCAAGGTGTACTAGCCCCAGGGCACCAGGACAAGATGGCTCAGGCACCTATCTGCCACCTGGGAGAGATAATGATCATTTTCCTTTTCCCTGTATCATCATTCCAGAGTGCTTTTCCTTTTTAACCCCATTACCATGTGTGAAGCTTATCTCACAAATTCAACGGCGCAAGAAATGCAAAATTCTTATAAAAGTCAGTTTTTATCTTAAGACCCACATTTCTCACAGAGGTAGTAGGAAAGTTAAACTCAGTCCTAATAATTTTCTGTCTTGTGGGCCTCTGAAAGTGCCCTGGAATTCCGGAGTAGGACCTCTCTGCTCTTCAAGCAGTTGTCCATACAGATAGCCACTAAGATGCCCTCAGCCCCAATCTAAATGATGACTTCTGGCCTTCTGGCTCTCTTGTGCTTGTGGGAACACTTGGGACATGGAACTCTTCTCTGAGCTTATGCATAGATCCTGTCTTCTCAAATACCACACGCAGTTATTTCCTCTCTGAGATTTTACCACTGCTAATTCTTACTATTAATAACTGAAGCCTCGGTCCTTCCCACACAGGCTTAGACATGTTACCTTCTTTCTCTATCAAGGCTAAAACACATCTTCCCAGTTTTAAGTGACAGAGTTCAGCTCTAGCTGCTGCTACTGACCAAGATATTTATCCCAATTTTCTCTCTTCTCTGGGGCTTTTGAAAAACAAACAGATGAACAACAACAACAACAACAAAAACAGGAAAAAAAAGAAAAGAAAAAAATAGATTAGCAAGCTTTTTCTACTTTCTGCCTTTTAACACCCTTTCTCTAAATTGGATGGAAGGAAAAAGGAGTTTTCAGAGAGAAAGGGATTCTAGATTAATATTGCAAACTGTTATCCTCAACATACTTAGAAACACAAAAAATATAATTATAACCCCTTTATCACATTTAGGGCTGCAAGCTCTGCTCTCCTATTTCTCATAGAGCTAATATCTTAAAGTCTTGTGCATAAACATCCCTTTTACACTCCATTTTCCCTGCAAAATAAGCATCCTCGCCTAGCTCCTTCTCTTGTGTATATAAAAATATCAGTAATTCCAGAAGAATTTGTCCATTGCCCACCACCTTTTAAAGGAGAATTGCTCCCTAAAATTTTAAACTGGTTTTCTGGCTACAAATTTATCTTCTAATGGGCTGCCTACATAAACAAATAAATATGTAAATGTGTCAATTGATATAACTTGCTAAACTTTAATATTAATACATTCACTGCTGAAAGATACGAGAGGAAAAGAGAATGAAGATACCCAGTGATTAGAAAGCCTGATTCTGAGTTAGAACCTGGTCTTCTATTTCTAAAACTGCCACTTTCCTGTAAAAGATGAATATGTTTAGATAAAGCAAAACTTTGCTCTTGTCCAAACAAGGAAAATGTTTTTGTGAAGGTCTGTTCTCATATGCTAACAAGCATCACTTAGAGAACAAAAGGAAGGAGCAGAAAATCAGTGAAAACAATGCTGCTATTCAGACATAGGGATCACAGTCAATCTCTTTGTGAGGTACTCTGAAGATGCTGTTCAGAGGCTGTATGGGAGAAAAAAAGAAAAACGTAAACTGTTAGATCTCAGCTAAATAACTGTGTTTATTGCAAGTTAAGCTAATAGTTATTCATTATTCAGTTAACTATTTGGTACAAACAAATAAATATTCTCTCACTTGTTAGTCCCCGAGGGCTTTCTTAATCCTGTCTGGATTTACTTTCTGTGAATTTCTGAGTAATCACAAGTTATAGGTTGGATACATCTTGTGCTAGGGACACCCATGGTGTAACTGCTTCATTTTTACTTTTCATTTCAAAGGAAATGGTCCATCCAAAGTGAAAATTGTTGTGGGGTTTTTTTTGGTGGTATATTTTCCTCTTTGTTGGTGTTGTTATTGTTGCTGTTGTTTTAATCAGATAGTTATTTCAAACAGAAGCAATCAAGTTTCTTTTTTCATTGCCAGCTCCCTCCACCCCAACCACGCAATCCATGCTGTTAAGAAAATACCCTTGTTAGTAAAGTGATTCATCTATTTTTTTCTGAAGCTGAAGCAGCTGGAAAGATCATTGCAGAGGAAACTTTTCAGATGGTCGATATAAGCTAAAATGTCATTAGAAATATGGCAATATCTCAGGGTCACAGGTATTTTCTAAGGTCCAATGTGTCTTTCAGAGTAAGGAAAAGAAATTTACACTCATCAGGATGCAAAAGAGAACACTTAAGTCCAGTCTCTGCAATATGCATCTCTGTCTGTCCCTAAACCTTGAGGCCATAATCAACTTCTCTTTTCACATAGGCATTAGCTGGAGAGAAAGAATACCTTCTCTGTAGATACACAGAAAATGTACTCTTCCCTGGCCAATAGTACATAAAATTCTCACTGTGATAGCCATGACTCTGGGTTTTCAGATAGATAGTTAACACTTTCATATACTATTACTCTATAACACGGTCTGGTTTACAGTTAGAATTCCATCACTCCACAGAGAGCAAAACTATGAGGAAATGGAATATAAGACAATAAAGTATGACTGCAGGAAGGTTGAACAAGATCTAAAGAAAGGGACACAGTGTGAAGAAGTCAGATCAAAAAGTAGAATAATAAAGTAGGACAAAGGGAGAAAAAGATGCGTAAAAAATATTCATAAAAAATTTTTTTAAATGTCCTCAAATGACATTTGGAGCTATGCAAAGGGTATATAGATTGTAAACATTGGTTGTTTCTATGGTAACTAAAGCAACTTACTGAAAACCACCTGAGCAATTAAGTGTCATATTAAATGAGTCACAACCAGAAAAATTTCAAAGGAAGTGTTGTTTCACACTTTCTTTAACGTGTAGAAAATATTCAGCTTTTATTAAAGTCAGTGTGGTCAACAAAACTCTTATGACTTCTATCTGTAGATAGTTCTTCCTTTTCTTTCTTTGGCCAGGTGAAAAAATTGCTCTGAGAAGAGGAAACCAAAGAGGAGATACTATGTTTCTTCCTCAGTACAGCTACTTAACTTGAGAAGAATCAGAGAAGAGATCATTATTGAAATACAGGGAATTTTTAATAGGTATTTTGAGCTTTTCAAAGTTGTAATTTAGGATTTTCTTTTCAACTTGTTCCTCCATGCACCTATCCAGAGCTGACTTTAAGACTGCTGACTAACAAGCTTCCAAGCTCCAAAAGGCACTTATACTTGAGAAGTATAAAAAATTCATTTATGAGGGCGCCTGGGTGGCTCAGTTGGTTAAGCGGCTGCCTTTTGCTCAGGTCATCATCCCGGAGACCAGGGATCGAGTCCCACATCGGGCTTCCTGCTCAGCCGGAAGCCTGCTTCTCCCTCTCTCACTCCCCTTGCCTGTGTTCCCTCTCTGGCTGTGTTTCTCTCTGTCAAATAAATAAAATCTTAAAAAAAAAAAAAAAGAATTCATTTATGGAATGGACACTGTTGGGTAACTGTGTGTGTGTGTGTGTGTGTGTGTGTGTGTGTGTGTATGTGTGTGTGTAAGAGAGAGCTTGAAAGATAATGGAAAAGAGGGTATAATAAGAAAGATAAGGCAGAGAAATAGAATGGTTCTGGCCCCAGTACTCAAAAGTAAAAAAGACACTTCAGGTAAGTTCAGAAGCAATATGATATCCATCCCCTCCTTTGTTTATCCTTCCATAGTAGAAAAAGAATGCGTGCAATATGGCAGATACTGAGGTTTAGAGGTGTGATGCCAAAGGAGCTAGTTAGGAGGCCATCCAGTGGCAGAAAGAAAAGATTTAAACCCAGTGCTGAAAGATTTGTCATTACTGCAATGCCTTAAGCTTTATGAATTTATCACCTGATAATAGTCACCTTCTCCTCTTCTTCCAAACACCTACACTATTTGAAAACCCCTATTTATATACCCTTACACATGGTTGCTCCCCAATCCCATTTCCCATTCACCTTGATTAAATAATTATATTCTCCCACTAGTTCTATCTACCTTATAGGGCACAGCTTCAGAATGTCAGACTTTGGAAGTTTTTTCCTGACTCTTTAGACAGGCAGCCTGTCCTTCTCTATGGTCTATTTCACCAGACATGTAACATTCTTCTATTTGATGGTCTTTTCCCCTACTAGGATAGAAACTTCTAAAAGGCAGAGATTATGATCTATTTGTCTTAGCATCCTCAGATCATAGCACAGCTTTTGGAACAAAATAGATAGTATCAGGAGTGTAGAGAATAAATCAATGCCAGCAAGAATAAACTCTAAGCAAACTAAGAAATGCCACCTTCCTAACTTTCAGAGTTTTTATAGGAAAAAAATATATATAAAATACATGAAAATGTCTCAAATATGTAAGACCCCACACAATTATTTAACAAGCAAATGTATATTGTGTGTCAAAAACTACCAAACATAAAATGTGTGATATTGGAGACAGCCAAAGTTATATAGTGTGTGCTCCCTGTGACTTTATTAAAAGGCTTTCCAGAAAATAAAATAATCCTGTCTCCTTGACGTTAAATGTTTCCCAAGAGCCTTCAAGTTCCCTGGAATTTCTATTAATAATTCCATTTATTCCAGTAATACAATATATGTCAAACATCACAATGTCTATGAGAAATTAATAACCTAAGTTTGTCTTGACATGAGGGAAAAAAAAGACTGATGGAAAAAAATCTCTGGAAAGAGATTTTGATGCCAAATTAAGATTTCAAAGTGAATTGATACAGAGCAGCTTCAGAAGTGGCATGTTGCCCTATGAAGTTCTTTTTAGGCACCACGCCCACATGCCGTGTGGCCTAGATTCACCTTGTGTCTTAGGGGCCCCTGCACTTGAATTCTGACATGGGCTTCTGTGCTCTTTCCTTACTGTACAAGACCTCTCTTGCCTTTAAATATATTCTCCATGCTTTTAAAAGACACAACTCTTTCCCTTTTTGCTTATTCTTCTGCGGATGGGTTTTGAGACATATCTTCTTATATATCTCATATAAGAAATAGCATATAAGAATTAATTCTGTTCCAGCTAGTTTTCCTCAGGTTACCTTAGGTAAATCCCATGCCTGGGACACTCTTTTACCTTTTGCTCAGTTAGAACCAGGCAACTTGTGAAATATGATATATGATTTCATAATGCCCACAGCTCTGAGTCCAATTCCTGGCATGTTGAGGATAGTCACTAAATATATGTTAAACACATTAACTGTGCATTTTTTTCTTAAATTGTTATTGTCACAATGAGGCTGAAACAATAGGAAATCAGTGAAATGGGGTTTTAAGCTGGGATAGGCAACACCAAACAACTAATCAACCAATGAAAAACTCAGGAATGAAGTCTAGGAGTTAGTTAAGGAGGCACCATGGAATAAGAAAGTAAAAAGGAAAACAAACAAAACAAAACAGAAAAGGTAAGAAGCAGAGATGAATTTGGGGGAAAGATAATGAAGTTTAAATTTCAGACCTCAGGACTCTTCATTTGTACAGACCCCTTTGAAGGACCTGTACCTAATTGTGCATTTATAACTTTATTTTGTTTCTTAAAGAGAGTGCTACAAATTGTATAACCTTAAAGTCTCACAAAAATGGGGTGAGCCCTGATAAAAGATAATAATGGTAATAATTATTCATGCTGTAACTCAACAAACATTTTTGAGAGTTGGGTCCTCCTCTGCTGAAAGACCCAAGGTCAAATAAAAGGTCAGGCAAGGGGCGCCTGGGTGGCTCAGTTGGTTAAGCGACTGCCTTCAGCTCAGGTCATGATCCCAGAGACCCGGGATCCAGTTCCACATCGGGCTCCCTGCTTGGCAGGAAGCCTGCTTCTTCCTCTCTCACTCCCCCTGCTTGTGTTCCCCCTCTGGCTGTGTTTCTCTCTGTCAAATAAATAAAATCTTTAAAAAAAAAAAAAAAGGTCAGGCAAATGTATTCTTTATTAATAATTTTACTCATCTTTCATATTTGTATATTACTTTCAAGTGTATAGAGTATATATACCTTGTCAGTGGATATTCACTACAAACCAGTGAGTGGAACTTCCAATAACACAAATGAGAACTGTTAGTTGCATTGCACACATAAGGAGACTGAGACAGGGAAGTAAACATCATTGTGGTAGGTGAATAATAGTCCCCATTTTGTCTAGGCTCTATGCCGGGAAACCTATGAATGCCGAAAGGGATTCTACAGATGTGATCAAGTTTACAGACTTTGAGATCTGGAGATTATTCCGGATTTTCCAGGTAGGTGCAATCAAATCACATGAGTGATTAATGGATCCTTATAAAACTAAACATACTCGTACCATACAATCCAGAAATCATGGTTCTTGGTACTTAACCAAAGGAGTTGAAAAATTATGTCAACATAAGAACCTGGACACGAATATTTATAGCAGCTCTATTCATAATTGCCAAAACTTTGAAGGAACCACGATGTCTCTTAGCAGGTAAATGGATAAATAAACTGTAGTACATTCTGACAATGGAAGATTATTCAAGCTAAAAGGAAATGAGCTATCAAGCCATGAAAAGACATAGAGGAAACTTAAATGTACATTGCTGGGTGAAAGAAGCTAATCTGAAAACAACTACATACTATATGATTCCAGCAATATGACATTCCTGAAAAGACAAAACTATGGAGAAAATAAAAGATCAATAATTATCAGGGGTGAGTGTGGGGAGAGATAAATAGGCAGAACATGAGCTATTTTTAAGGTAGCAAAAATACTCTGTGTGATATGACAATATTTGATATGTGTCATGATACATTTGTCCAAACCTGTAGAATTTACAATATTAAGTGTGAATCCTAAAGTCCAATAAGGGGTTACAATCCAAAATATATAAAGAACTCATACAAGTCAACACCAAAGAATCAAGTAATTAAAAAACAGGAAGAGGACATGAATAAGCATTTTTCCAAAGGAAACACAGATGGCCAACAGACACATGAAGAGATACTCTGGGAGTCTGGGTGGCTCAATTGGTTAAGCCCCTGTCTTTGGCTCAGGTTCTGATTTCAGGATCCTGAGAGCAAGTCCCAAGTCAGTCTCCCTGTTCGGTGAGGAAGAGTATGCTTCTCCCTCTCTTTCTGCACCCCACCCTGCCCCGCTGTGCTCTCTTTCATTCACTCTTGCTCTCTTTCTCAAAAACATAAATGAAATCTTTAAAAAAGAGAGAGAGAGGGAGCTACTCAACATCATTCATCATCAAGGGAATGCAAATTAAAATCATCATTGTCCTCTTAGTAGTTGATGTCAGGCATATAGTAGGTATTTAGTAAATATTTGTTACCTGATTGAAGTACCCGATAAAAAAAACAGACATGAGAATGGGCAAGAACTCAGTTCTTACATCAAAAGAGTATTTCAGAGTGTAGTTGAGAAAAGACATAAAAGTAGCCAAAAGTTGTCACCAAATCCTTGGAGGAGCAAGTCATACTCTATAGTACCTTGCTGAATCTAGAGGAAAAATTCAACTATAGGAAGACTAGATGACAAGGGCAAGTGCTAGATGGGAACTTGGCAGTCAGAATCTGTCCTTACAGGCTTGGTCATTTGAGCCAAAGGTCATTTTGGAGGAACAGACTCCCTTCTGCCCATCTATAAAGCAAAATTCTTTGACCCCAGCATTAGCAAGAGATTGCTGATGGTTTTGATCTAAGATTTATCTGATAGAGGATACCCTTTCAACCAGTTGGCACATACTTTGAAATGTGTTTTTTTTTCTTTACCCTAATGGCTTGGGCGCAAAGAAGTTTCATGATGACATAGACCAATAGATACAACAAATCCTGAGAAAACAAGCAATAACTTCTTCCCACTGCCTTTCATGACACCTAACTGAGACAGGCATCAGATGTAATTAGAGTATTTCTTGGTGTAGAAACTCCCCTTTTTACATCATGTATGAATCCAAATATTTTGAGCTATGCCCCAGCCTGATTACATAAAAAGCATAATTATAAAGGAATTTAATGTTCATGTAGCCAGGAATCCTAACACACACATTTATGTCATTTAAAAACTATGTTTCAATCTTTTCAGTAAGTAAAATAATTTCTCTTCATTTTCCATGGGTACCTCCTGCAGTCAGCAAGATCTCGGCTTCCTAGCCAGAGACACTGTCATTCGCAAGGCCAGTTTGGTTAGAGCTCTGGCGATATTTGTGCAGTGAAAAATCTATTGATATATCTGTGCAAGACAGACATAAACGCTGCAGCCCCCACAGGCCTGTCCCTGAGTGCCATGGAGGCATACTCGGCTGGCGTGTAAGAATGTTGTCTGAGCTCTTTCTCTTTAGGGAGGCAGATTCCAGGTGAAAGTTGAAGACTCAGTAGGCCAGGAACAGGATTCCTGGATGCTGAGATTTTGACTCTTCTGACTGTTGAAAATAATGGATTGAATGATAAGTTGCTTTTTATTTTTGCTTTTTATCCCACTGCTCTATTGATGTATTTGACCAAACACATAGGCTATGCTGATGACTTATAAATTCAGCTTATAATAATTTGAAAATATTATTGGACCAGAACCCGTTTAGCCTCACTGCAGGTATAAAATAAGGGGAAGTTAATTTACCTTCCAATGTGAGACTCATCCTACTGTCTTAGTGTAGACAAATGTGACGGCAATGAAAAAGGTGGCTTCAGAGGGGAGGAATTATTTGGCTGCTGTGGAAGGCCCATCTAAGACCCGTAGGCACTTCTGGCTCTGAAGCAATGATGCCACTGGCCAGAAAGTAGTGTGGCTTTAACAAAAGCAAGCCCCAGACATGTTTTAAAGCTATGGATCTGGATCAGAAAAGCTGTGATTTTGCATTTCTGTTGCCACCTTGGGCTACTGTATGTTTGCACAATGAAGATAAAAAATAACATGTCACAGAGGCTCTATAAATGGAATTGCAGGATGAGAGGTGGCTATTGGGACACAGGAAGAATAAATGATCTTAGTTTATTTATCAAAAAATGCACAGCCATGTGGAAAACTTACCTTTCTCTCCACCCTAATGGGCCTTTTCATCTGAGGTTCACCTGCTGCACGAGAGGCACTTTAAACTTCCTCTTTTACAAAACTCAGCTTCTTGCCTCCCATGTTATCATTTTGAATATATTTTTTTGGAAACAATAGATTTTATTGGCTCCTAACAACACAGCAGCTTTTGGCTCTGAACTAGACATTTTTTTTCTCCTAATTTAAGGATCATCTTGTTACTAGTGGCCTCCATTTCAAACATGCTCATTACCTTGAGTTTACTGTGACGGTAGCACATCACAATGCTGAGATTACCTCTCTTGGCTGTTTAAAAAAAAAAAACTGCTTTCTGAAACCGAAAAGAATCGACAATTTCATATTTTAGAGAGTTGGAGAACACAAGGTGGTCCTGTCCCAGTGCCAAAATAAAAGCCTTGCAAAGAATTTAAGAAGTTTATTCTTCCCAAGACATGAAAACATAACACACCTTAGCTTACACTTGAGTTATGCATGCACAATGAATGGAAGGTAGGTCTCCCCCAAGTGAGTAAATCTCTTTGAAACAGGGGATATTGGTTGCCTAAATAAATGCTGTATATAAAAATTTAAAAAAAGATACATTCCTGTAGTTTAAGGCAGGTGTGAGCAGAATTGAGTGGTGGCCAAGATTCTGAATAAGAGGTACGCAATGTGTGAAGAACATATGGTAATGTGTAAAATGTAAGCCTATATACAGAAGACATGACCTATGTGTTTATGATGTGTTCACAAGATTATTTATTTCAATTTCATAGCTTTTAATCCTTATCGAGGTGCCCTTTGTGACAAAGTTTTGCAAAAGGAGAACTCAGTGGGATGAGTGAGTTCTATACCAAACCTTCATATAAAGCCCTTCATACTAGGTGAACTAAGTAAGGGTCACTAATAAACTTTGCTAATTTAGTACTATTATTACAAAGCTGTTATCAGTATATAACATCTTACCAAGAAATTCATTCATCTTTGAAGATTTGGACCAAGTTTATGTACTTGTGCCTATAGGTTAAGTCACAACTCCTTTCAAACTATAGAGCCTCCATTTACATACCACAACCCATCTGGTCTGACCACACGGGGTCCTCATTTTTATTTGTGTCAAACATCTGAATACATCCTCCTTAAAAAGGATCTCTGTTCATGCTTCTGTAAATCCATCAAGACAAGTCGTCTACAACGTTGTTTGGCGAATCTGTGGCTGGAAACATAGTCACTGCTGTAATCTACACAGAGTGCAAGAAGGAGGTAGAGGGTGAAATCATTGATACTAAACTGCCCCATGGAAGGAAATGTGAAATGTAAACTAAAATAAAAGCTAAAAGAAAGGGATCCTGAAGAATTGAGGAGAGTCCTCTAACCTGGAACTCATCGAAGAAAATGTTATTTTTGTTCTGAGAATCAGAAGGAAATATTAACTCTGCTCACTACAAAGAAAGCATGTAGAAATATTTGCGAAATGCATTAGAAGAGTCAGGTTCCTTGAACATCAACTTTTATAGTAACAAAAGAAGAAAGAAAAAGAATCAATAGTCTAAACTCGGTTAGTTGCCCAAGTGAGAATGCCAGGGAATGCATATGGTGAAAGGAGAAGCTCTAGGACAGAACCCCAAGAAATACAAATGCAGCATCGAACTGGGCAGAGAAAAACAGTTACACAAAAGAGAATGAGAAAGGATGTTTATAGTTGTGGAATTCAATACAAGAGAACACCTCAAGAAGAAAGGGAAAAGTGACACTGAGAAGTCAAGGAAGACAAGAACAGAGAAGAACCACTAGACTTAACAGTTAAGAGGTCAAAGAAGGGAGACCTTGGGGAAAACAGAGTTGTGACCATAGGAAGAAAGGTGAAAAAGTGGAGACTATGAGTAGGAAAGGGAGTGGTGGCCAAGATTCTGAAAGGGAATAAAGAGATAAAGATGGGAAATAGAGTTTAGACTATTTATATGTCCATTTGTTATTTTAAGGTAGAAGACCATCTAAGCATGTCTTAATATTGTTGTTTTGGAACCAGTAGATATCGGGGTTTCCATTAGAAAAGAACAGAAAAGGGGTGATTTAAATGTGTTCGAGTTAGTTAGCTTGGTGGAAAGAACTGAGACACTTCCTTTTTATGATTTCTATTTTCTGTGGACTATGAAGGCAAAGTCATTTCCCAAGAGTGAGGAAAGATGTGAAGGTCAGAAGTCTGAGCAGAGTAGAAGGTTCTGAAGTCTCTGTGAGAATGCTGGAGGGATGGATGACTAGAAGAAATTTAGGACTGCTAGCAGGTACAAACATGCTCTGAGCCGGGGCAGAATGAGATAATGTTCTCAAATCTTCTAGTGTTGTGTTTGGCATAGACTCTGTACCCAGAAAAGATGCTCCTTTTGTTACTTAAAATCCTTAGACAAGGGGCACCTGGGTGGCTCAGTCAGTTAAGCATCCAACTCTTGGTTTCAGCTCAGGTTAAGCTCTTAGGGTCATGACATCCAGTCCCCATCGGGCTCTGCCCTCAGCGGGGAGCCTGCGTGAGATTCTCTCCCCCTCTCCCTCTGCCTTGGCCCCTCCCTGCCGTACCGCACTCCCTCACCCTCGAGCTCTCTCACTCTCTCTCTCTCTAAAATAAACAAATTCTAAAAAAAGAAAAACGAAGTCCTTGGACAAAGTTTTTACCATCAGGAACATTATATAAATTTTCAGACACAGTAGCCCAGCAACAATTTTTTACAGTCTCTGTTAAATTACTCCTAGTGTCAGCTTAGAGTATGCCAGATTGAAGGAAAAGATGATTGGTACAAAATTATTTTAAGAAGATAAATGGAAGAAAGGGTCTCCTGTATTTACAGAAAACAATCACAATCATTTCCCAGCACTCTTACAGGATGCTAACAAATAGTCTGTTTCCGCTTCGAGCTTTTGTGCCCCCAACAACCCTACTTCGGTTTGTGTGTTCTCAGCCATCTGTCTCCTGCCTTTCTCCTATCACTACAGAAAAAGGGCTTGAAAATTCTTACTTGAAAAGATATCTATAAATCAAATTTGTTGGTATATGTTTAATACTACTTAATTATCCCTGAAAACAATGATTGCATTCACAGATGATCTTTTCAAGGGCTAGTGTGTTAACTACTAAGACTGTGTAAGAGAACATGAAAGAAACGTGCCTACATGGTCTTTAGGCAGAAATTACCTTATTTTAGGCTATTTTTTGTGAACATGAGCACAGGGTGTTTTATCATTAATACTTACTTGTATCATCCCATTGCCTGAACTTATCTCAGCCTCTCTTACGTGCCTTTCCCTTTCACTCTTATCCCCTCATCAGTGCCAAAGGCTAATGTGTAGCAAAAGAGTTCGTAACAGTCACGAAGTTATCTCTCTTGAAGTGGAGTGCCACGGCATAAAAACAGAAGAGGAGAAAGAGTTATGTCCTTAGATCTTCTGTTTTGCCATTTGTTAAATACCATGCAATATTTTGAGACTGGACAAAGTATTGGCTGGGGATTTTGATTAAGGTCTTCAAGGAGGATTAAATACCAATGAGAGGAAGAGCAACAGCCCCTTTGGTAGAGAACAGCACTGGAGGCAAGCATGTCATCCAGGAGAGCAGTTAGGAAGCAGTGCAATAATCCAGAGATAGGATGATGGCATGGACAAGAGCAGTAGTGGTGAAAGTGATTAGAAATCATATGATCCTTGGGGCGCCTGGGTGGCTCAGTTGGTTAAGCGACTGCCTTCGGCTCAGGTCAAGATCCTGGAGACCCGGGACTGAGTCCCACATCGGGCTCCCTCCTCGACAGGAGGCCTGCTTCTCCCTCTCTCACTCCCTCTGCTTGTGTTCCCTCTGGCTGTGTTTCTCTCTGTCAAATAAATAAAATCTTTAAATAATAATAATAATAGTAATAAATAAATAAAATTTAAAAAAATCATATGATCCTTGAAGTAATGGAAGCTAAGAGGAGAGGACTGATTCAGGAGGAGAGAGTAGGCTGCCGCTGCTTATGCTGCCCATTGGTCAAGTAGGATGAAGGTGAGATTCACCAGTGGGTCACACCACATGAAGCTCTTAGGTAAGCTTGGAAAATTCAGAATAGTTTCAGTGGACAGTAGGTCTTGTTGGATCCAGTTCATGAGAGAACAAAAGGAGAAGAATCCCAGATAATGAGTCTAAATAATTTTTAAAGGAGTTTCTATAAAGAAAAGAAAGAAGTGGGATGGTAGCTAGAGGGGAGTGTGTCAAAAGGAGTTCTTTTAAAGAGAAGATTTTAAAGCATTTTTACATAATCATGGGGTTGATTTTAATGATAAAAAAATAAATTCCATGATAAAAGTTGAATAACCCACCTTAGGGAAACTAGAGCCTTTTGGTAAAAACAAAATTAATATACTAATTGTTGAAGTGCATGAAATATTTAACTATACTGTGAGCCCCATTTAACAATTACTTTAGACTGGTACAGAGGACTATATTTTTCTGAAAACCACAATCTCAGGAATATAAATGCCATAGAGTGTTAGCAAATCATTTCAATATACCTACTGGGGATATGGTTGATGGAAAGATACCAAGGGCACAGTTAGAGGGTATAAACTTCCAATAGTAATAATAAAACACTTACTATGTGACAGGAGCTTTTCTAGGTGTTTTACATATATTCATGTATATTAAATACATTTATGTATATTAATGGGTCTAGTCATCATCACAGCAGCCTATGAAGATTGTTACTAATACCCCCTTTTACATGCAATGTCCCCAAGGCATAGAGAATTTAAGTAACTTGTTATTTGGTATAGTATCTGGAAACCAAGCTCCATAGTCTGGCTACAGGATAGCCAGCTGCTTATTCTGAAATTCACAGAGATAGTCATATAAAGCAAGAGATAAATAGTTGGCCTTCTAATGGTGGTGAGCACTTTGCAGACCCCCATCCCCATAGAGTGTTTACCTGTTGATGGTGCCATGCTCACAGAGGAGCTTCCCCCAGCTTTGGGGAACATTAGTACCCATTTCATCTCACTTGTTCCAGGAATTATGTGTACTCAGATTATCTATCTTATAATATATACATCATTTCTACATCCCCAGCAACAGCATCTTGCAGATATTTTTCTCCACTATTATTTTCCTTTTCTTCTCTAACTGAACACATATCAAGTCTCATTCATTTAGTAGGGAGGAAAAGCATTTTCCTTAACTTTGTCATAGTTTCTGTTTTGAAGTATTCTTCTTACTTCTATTTTTAAAAGTCTCAGTCTCTACCATACCCCAGCCTCAGCTTTATTTTAACTCATTCTCAATTTAACCTCCTTCAGTCTGTCACCTCATCACTGTGTCAAAAAATATACTTTCAAAATGTACCAGTGGCCTTTGAATTACCATCACCATAAATTCGTTCTCATTCTTACTCATTTCTTTGTAGTTTTCGGTATATTCAAGGAAGATGGGAAGTAGGAACTGCATGAGTTTTATGTATAACTGGGCAAAAAGAGAAAAATTACAATTCCTATTTACCCTCCAGTATCTAAGCACGGCATTTTGTATACAAAAAGTATTTGCTGCATGATTGAAGGAACAAACAAATGAGCAATGTTAGGTATATGGTATGCAGCCCCTTTTAGCTCTTTTGAAGAGCTTTTGGTTTTCTTTTTCTTTTTCTCTTTCTTTTTTAATTTATTTAACTGACAGAGAGAAAGAGACAGCAAGAGAGGGAACACAAGCAGGGAGAGTGGCAGAGGGAGAAGCAGGCTTCCCACTGCCAAGCAGGGGTGTAGGGCTCCATCCCAGGACCGGGAATCATGACCTGAGCTGAAGGCAGAGGCTTAATGACTGAGACACCCAGGCACCCCAAGAACCTTTGGTTTTCTCTTGGTATTTCCAGAGTCCCTAAGAGAATAACTGCTTTCTAAAGTATCACATTTGGCATGGTGACTTTCTACAATATTGTGTAAATTGGTGAGAAATCTCGGAGGAGTAAAATGTGGAATTTCTATAGCATAGACCTAAGACACTTAGCATCACCTAAAGGTCTTCAGTCTGAAAAGATTAGTAGTTTTTCTTTGCTGAGCTACCAGTGAAGATCACCCGTTTTGTATGTGCAAAGAGAAATTATTTTGTCGTTCATGTTTGGCAACTAACAACAGTTAGTGTATAGGCACACATGTGTGTGCATGCACATATACACACACACACCAATTTAAGATTACAGTTAAATTTATTTTTTCTGTATTTCCTTTTTTCTAATTAAATTTGTAGAGCTAGGAATGTGCCCAAGAGTTGAAAACTCTTTGACATTGCAAAGAGAATCTGGATATTCCTCTAAGAGTTTAGTAACCTCAGCTTCTGTTTCTGTTATTTCCTGATAAAGAACATAACTGTTTATATGTATAAAATGGAGACACTGGGTATTGGCATTGACTTTGCCATATATTTTATGAAACAAATCTGAACGATATTAAAGCACTATTTCTAAAAGAATAGTAAGTTATTTGCCTTTCCAGATTGAATAAGGATCCTTTTAGCAGTCACAGAAAGGCCTTTAGATTTTTTTTTTTTTTTTTTTTTTTTTTTTTTTTAGTAATTCTCGTGCATTTAACAGAGATCTTAAGAGCTAGATTTCTCTCTAAAACGTCATGTGGAGCACTTGCCTTGCTTCATCTTGCCTGGGAAGACTGAGAGGGAACTTCCAACCTCTTATTTTTCATTATTGCTTCACTGACTCATCCAAACAGTCTCTTTTAAAGACAAAACAGTAACAAATACAACTGAAGCCATGCAGGGAGTGGGAAGGAAAAGTTCTATATTAATAAAAAAAATAACCACATTCTGTCCAAGTGGTAATCACTGGAATAATAAAATAAGCATAATTCCATTTCTGGTTTGTTGTTTTTTCCTCTTCTTAACTTGAAGAAATCATAAAGTTATGTCATTAAGGGGAGTGGGAGGAGGGATTCTGTCTCTTAAGGAATAACTTAAAGATCATTTTACATGAGAATTTTTACTGGACTGCATCAAGAGATTTGTTGAAATTGCTTTCAAAGTGAAGACAAAATAATCTAGATTTATAAGAGTAAATGGAAATAAATTTTTAAATGCAAGAGAAAGGAGACAACATAATGTTTCCCAAACCATCACCCAATCAGCTAAGCATGAAGAAATTAGGAATTCAAACTTTATGCTTTCAGGAAATAATGTTTAAATAAGCCATACAAATATCCTCAAGGCAGAAAAAAAAAAAATCTTACCCTCTTTAAAAACATGTCCCTGGAGATTTACATCTTGACTTTCTGGTATAAAAATAGAAATGTGTATTGCACCTTTTAAAAGTTTTTGAAATTATTTGATCATCATTACTACAAATACCTGAGATTTCAGATGACAGTCATTTTTCTAAGGTGACTCTAAAAAAATCACTTGTGTCTATTGTTTGATATGTTGAATCACTAGTAACACTTCATTCCTTTTGGTGTGTAAAAGTTTTCTTACCAAATAAGATCACCCTTTCACACATTTTCTGTAGATGATATTTTCCAATGACCTTTTAATGAATATCCTTGCAGAAATCTTACAACTATATAGTAAATTATCAGATGATATGACAGGAGAAAATTTACAAGCCAGCGTATGCTCAATAACCAGTTGGGTTACACAGTTCATAGACCACTAATTGCTTGCATGCTAGAAGAACATGTACCACATGAGTAATGTGGGTAAAGTTCTCCAGTAGGGAGTACCACATGGACTTTATCCACTCTAGGATTAATAGTATTCAGCCAACATGGGTTTGATGTTGGGCAACATTTCAAAATGGAGATCTATCAGTAAATGGAATATAGTCTCCCAAGGGAACTAATAAGAATGTAATTGCCTTTCTCATTTAAAACTGAGCCAGACAAAGCCTTTCTAGAAAGAACCATGATATTATGCCAGGGTGATGGACTGCACAACTCATGAGGTCTCTTCCATCTCTAATTTTATGACATGAAAAATAAAGAAACACATTAAATTTAATGCATTTTAACACATATCCATCTATCACCCCAAAATAATTCATAGTTGAAAGAAAAGGACAAATAACAATTTCTAAAATCCATTACTAACTGTAGGAAAGCACTAGTCATCAGAAATACCCTTTTAAGAACAGCCATCACCTAGAGTGACTGTAGTGAAAAATATTCTATTGTATACTTGAAATCTGCAAAAAGGATGGAGCCTAAGTATTTTTACCACACACACAAAAAGGTAACAATGTGAGGTGATGGATATGTTGACTAGTTTGATTGTGGTGATCATTTCCCAAAGTATAGGTATATCAAAACATCAAGTTGTATGCCTTAAATATCTATAATCTATATATGTCATTTACATTCTAATAAAGCTGGGGGCAGGGAGTAGAGAACAGTCACCACCTAAGTTATAGCATTTTTAGTTAGCACCTAGGGAGACTGCCAAACAGCAAATCTCATAGCTGATATACCCTCCGAGACTCTATATAATAACATGGTTAGGCTGTTTTTGGAAGAAAAGGAATTTCAGCTTTCCACAAGCTCTTTGCCACTGTTGTTGCTTTCACTTTTTGTTACCCTAACAGTATTTCATACAAAACAAAACTCAAGTGTTATTGGATATAAAATATGTTTGGTGGTTCTCTACGTGTGGCCTTGTAAGCCCTGAGAGTCCCAACCCCAGGTGTCCATGAGGTCAAAATTATTTTCATAAAGATACAAAGACATTATTTGCATTTTTCACTCTCAGTCTCTAAGGACACCTAGAAAAGCCTATTAAAATGCATATCTGTATGAGACCTGATTTTCTTCATATACTTAACCCAAAGAATATATTACAATAAATCAAATGCAGAGGCAGATAGGAGAATCCGTCTTTTTTCTATTATGGCAAACATTAAATGGATTTGTAAAATTGCATAAAAGCTTCTCTGATTTTCTTGCCTGGAAAATATGTTTTCATTAAAAAATGTGTTATTATGTTAATGTGCTAGTGTATTGTCATTTTCGAATTAATAAATGTGTTCAATATGTCTACATTTGAAATTCTAATATAGTATATATCAATAATTATATAATACACATTATTATATTTAAAAACATTCTAAAACCAAAAAGTTTAAGAACCACTGACTAGAATCTTCAAAAACTAGATTGATTCTATGTCTCTCAGTAGGTAATGTACTGTTTCTCTACTTCCCTTATTTTAATCACAATTTCTAGAACGTGTCTATATTTGGTTGCTTTGCCTCCTTATAGCCAATCTTCTTTAATTTACTACAATCAAGGTTTTTCCCCAGATATTTGTCCAAAGCACACTTACAAAGCCACCGATGACCTCCGTTTTACCCAGGTATATCTCAAATCTCACTCCTAATTTTAATCATCCTGTCAGTACCATTTAAGAGTTGACCTCTCCTTTCTTCTCTTGGTTCCCAATTCAGCATTCTCTGGTTTCCCTCTTATCTCAGAGGTCATTTTACTGATCCCAGATCTTTGCATGACGTCTTCAAAATCATTCTTGCTCCAACGCATGTATTATCTCTTTGAAGAGCCCTTCTTGTCAAAAATATTCACAAATTACTTTTTACCCTTATCCTACAGTATTTTCTTTATATTTGTATCACTATTTAATAATGCATATCTAATAATGGATATTTATTTATTTCATTATTACTGTATTTCTAAATCCAAAGAGGACAGGGGTTTTGGTTTACTCATCTCTTTTTCTTTGGGCTGGAAACTGAGCCTAATTCCCAGTGGGCATAGAGTCAATAACAATGATGACAATGAGGATAAAAGAACATATCCCCCTTGATAGGATGTAAGCTCCATCATGATGAAACTGTGTATTGCTTATATTTTTATAGGCAGCATTGAATACTAGGCCTGTAATATAATATATATTAAATAAGTGATGAATGAAATAATATATGTTAACAATGTATTGCTTAATGTTTACAAAATATCTTCATATTCACTATCTTAGCTAATAATCACAACTCTGAAAAGACAAATTGCTCTATTTTTTATTGGCAAATACTTACACTATACTCTAAAACCCCTGTTCTTTGCTTTAGAAAAGTAGTAAATGAGCAGATGAGCTTCCTAAAAGTTAAAAAATAAAAGCAAAAGTTGAAAATGTGTTTTGTATTTTTTGTTAATTACTCAGTCTTCTATATTCTGGAATACTTAATTTTTTTTCTATAACAGCTATGCACCTACGATCACTGAATAGTAATAAAGAAATGGAGAAAACTGCCAAAATTGAGAAACTAAAATGTATTTTAAAACTCAGCCATGTTTAAATTCATCACTCAGAGGGCCCAAGTGGTCTAACAGAGACAATGCCTTATTTTCCATGAGGTGTGGACTCCTTAAAATCTAGTTGAGTCATGAAGTGCTTCATAAAATCTGTCCAAGAGTAGCCAGACATTTTTCAAATCTATGCATATTCCCCTTGTGTGTATATATATATATATACATATATATATACATATATATATGGCTGGAGAGGTGTTGAATATGGGGAGTTAGAATACTAATTCTCTGCTCACCCCATCCCATTAGTGTTTTGAACTTGAGGCTCTGTGTGCCCTACTAAGCCAATAGCTTTCTCAGATGACATGTGGGACATTTCTTGACTATTTTCTAACCATCAAAGATAGTCTATGGTTAGAATCTAAAAAATCCATTTAGTTTCTTCTGTAAAATACATCTCTTAGGAATAGCTTTGTCAATGATGGAATAATGGCATCACCTGTGTTGGCAGTGGAGGGCATTCGGCTTTACTTAAATCAAAGGAGGCATCTGTGGATGATGCAACAGATATAGCAAGAGCCTTCCTGACAACTAGGCATTCAGGAAAACATGAAATGGGGTTGGAGCCAGAGAGACAGTGTTACCGTGCAGACAGTATTGCTATTTTTTTTTCTTTGATGACTTCCCGAAATCCCAGATTTAGTTACAGTGTGTTCACTTTAGGAGAAATGTAGATAAGATTAAATCTCTTGGGTCTGGCTTCACACAGAGTAGACAGACTTCTGGCTTGAGTTTTACTGCATCATTTGTACTTTACACACGATTTTGGGAGCTCTTAAGTATTTGGTGCACTTAAATCAAACAACAAATAAATATTTTAAGCTTATCTTCCTATTATGAAGATTATTCAGTAAGAAGTCTATGGTTTTTAAAATAAAAGAATTAATGTTAAAATTTTAGTCTTTTGTGGTATGCATTTCCATGGCCCCAGAAATAGGATTTGAGAAGATTATGTAGATCATGTGCTTTACTTGATGTCTTTGGAGTGCCAAAGAAGAGAAACAGAAACAGGATATTCCCTTCCATGGTGTGGAATAAATTACATTTTTATGTAACATTTTTATGAATTCTAATTTGAAAGTGACCCACAAATCTAGCTTACTTCCTATAAACAAATTTTCAGATACTTACAATTAGTAAGACATTGCTGCAAAACACCAAGCAGAATGGGGGAGACACGAATCTAACTTCAAAGCACCCCTAGTCTCTATTTCCCTTCCTAACCCTCAGCTCCACCCAAAAGCGTGGTTCTTTTCAACCTCTGAAGTTTCACACAAACCTAAAGTCTGGCTCTGACTACAAGACAGGAAATAGCCCATATGCAGCATCCAGAGAGGAAGGGAAAAGGCAAAGAAAAGCATAAAAGGTTTTGTTTTGGTTTGTTTTTTTAATCTGATACTTTACAAAGTTTATTTGGAGAAAGAGTTGGATTGTGCTTTTTGTTTGTTTTGTTTTAAAACTGCCTTTACCCAAGTGGATGATGAGCTTTGAGTTGAGGTGAGGACAAGTTGGCTTTCAGTCTACAGGCTCTTCCTTGTTACACCCAAAGGGGATTTTAGGAGGATTTGGAATTCTTCAGATCTTTAGCTTGGAGACCATGGGTGGAGCCCAGACATACAGCATTCAGCTGATGATTGCTAATTAAATGTTTGTCAAGTGACCTCAACTGGCCAGACTATTTCACAGGGGAGGAAACAACACTTCATGAGATAATGGGGCAGTGGGGGAGTGGGGGAGTAGGCCACCAAAGGGAGGAAAAGGGATGTCTGGAAAAGCTTGCTGGAAACTGGAGATTCTGGCTTAGAGCATATATTGCTCTGAAGGAAAGAAGGCTAGCCAACCTGGAAATCTGGGTCAAAGAAAGCATTCTTTAAACTCATCCATAGTAAATGAGCGTAATTGAAAAAATTCTAATACAAGTTCTACTAAAATCACTGTCAAGTAAATAAAGTCATTCAACTGAGATTTTTAGTAGTAGTTAA
The DNA here is from genome assembly GCA_004023965.1 of Spilogale gracilis. NCBI lineage: Eukaryota > Metazoa > Chordata > Mammalia > Carnivora > Mephitidae > Spilogale > Spilogale gracilis. Next base: position 251,238 of record PITA01000211.1, on the reverse strand, counting down.
CAAAAGTTTCAAACTGCTAAACTTGATCATTCTTCTTTAGATTAAAGCATGTGTAAATATTAGTTCTAATTCAGGGGAACCATAATCCCAGTTTGGCTGGGTCAATTCCTATTTTCACCAGAGTAATTATTAATTACTCTTACACACTGAAAAAGAACTGCAATTTGGATGATAATTTATATGTCTACTCTTTTCATGACCAATGACTTCTAAAACTTCAAATGGTGTCTAGTAATATAGTGTGCTATTTAGGGAGACACTGACAAGCTTAGTAAGCCTAATTGTATCAAAAATTTCTTAAAGGGACAACGAGAGTGAAGGATCCAACAGTGCTTCAGCAATTAGCCTTAGTTAAGTACAAATTCAAAACAAATTAAGACTGTCATGAAGTTGCCAAAACATATTAATAAGTTATCTTAAATTGTATAAAGTGAAGTCTAATATCCAGAATCAGGGAAGATATTGAAATTTTTTTCTCTGCTTTAAGATTGTGCATGTCAAGAGTACTCTGTTTCTAACCATACTTCTTGGAAGAATTAAGAAATTAAAGCACACTCAGAAAAAAGATAAAAACATACGGGAAAGCTACAGCATAAGTGTTAAAGTTGAAAATACTAACAAAAGAAAATACCCAAAAGGAAAAAAGCTATCAAACCCTGTTAGATGTCCTCAAATACTTAAGCAAGTATCATATAAAAAAGAAAGAGAGTTGACTTATTCTGTAAATCTTTGGGTTAGTATAATGGGTTAAACAGCAATAAAAATCTATTCAATGTGAGGGCAAACTTTCTAATAAAATCTTCCTCAAATGGAATGAGATATCTTTGGAGATAATAAATATTGATAGAGGTGTTCAAGCAAAAGCTAAATGATATCTTAATAGGGATATAATGGGGTAAATTAATGCACCACCTAGTAGTTAGGACGAAAAGATTCTAAACTCATTTCAAACTCTATACACTATTATTCTAATGAAACAGTGGGGAGATAATTCAGGAAAACCCTATACCATGCCATTAATTACCATCACATTGTGTTTTAAAGGGTGTTTAAACTGGTCACACAGTCCCTTCTTTATAGTAAATATAATGCTATGATATAATGATTCTTTTTTTTTTTTAAGATTTTATTTATTTGACAGAGAGAAACACAGCAAGAGAGGGAACACAAGCAGGGGGAGTGAGAGAGGGAGAAGCAGGCTTCCCGCCGAGCAGGGAGCCCGATGTGGGACTTGATCCCGGGCCTCCGGATCATGACCTGAGCCGAAGGCGGTCGCCCAACCAACTGAGCCACCCAGGCGCCCTCTTTTTTTTTTTTTTAAGATTTTATTTATTTGACAGAACACAAGCAGCAGGAGTGAGAGGGAGAAGCAGGCTTCCCACCAAGTAGGCAGCCCGATGTGGGACTCGATCCCGGGATTCCGGAATCATGACCTGAGCTGAAGGCAGAGGCTTAACCACTGAGCCACCCACCCAGGCTCCCCTGATATAATGATTCTTTCTCAGTCTGTCAATTATCAGTACCATTCTCTAGATCTGGGAGCTCATTAGAAATGAGCTGAGCTGGCCCTACTCCAGGTACACTTAACCAGAATCTCTGGGGGAGTTTCTCAGACAGCTATAGGAGATACATATTCTAGAATGATCTACAATCTGAATCTGTTATCCTACTAGCATTTAGTACTCACTGGAAACCTTGGAAATAGTCTGAAGTCATTTTTATCCTTTAAAGCTAGAGACAGAGAACCCTGTCTCAAACACTATTACTAATGTTCCTTGTTTGAAAATTGTTTTAGAATTCTTTAGGATGCATATGACAAAAGCCTAACTGAAGAAGGAACATCATTAGCTCGAAAAACTAGAAAGTTGAAATGAACTGGATTCAAACATGATTTTAGAGTTCATCAGGTATCATCAGGCTCTTGCTTCCTGTTCTTCTCCTTTTTGCTTGTTTCATTCTGCTGGACTCCTTTCCCCAAATGGCTCTCTTTATGTAACAAGATGGGCACAGCATTCTTACAGCTCAAGTTCACTGACCAATAGGAAGCATGTGTAATGAAGAGCTCAGAGAAGCCCTAGCAAGATTCTGATTGGCCTGATTTGTTTCATGTGCCTACCTCTGGAGAATGGACTGAGGGTGTCAGTCCAATTCTGGCCATAAGGTGTATCAGAATTATTATGGAAGGATGACTGGGTAACCATATGTCTACTATGAAGGGCAATAAATTGAACTAAAGAATAGAAGGGAATCTTGTTCAATCCTCCAACAAGATGGCCTTTTCATGATAATACTTAATAGCAACTGACCCCAGCTATGGTGTCATGCTATAAATTTATAATCTTTGCCAGAAGTTATCACAATGCATTAGGAAAATCCACACTCTCTGAATATAGTCCAGTTGGTTTCTATAGAATTGTATTATAAGAATGGGACTGTACATTATGTATAACTCATCACTGGTTCAAACTACCTATTACCTTAACTTGGAAAGTTCCTAATAGGAGTGTCTCTTCATCCTGCAGGATTCTGGGCTCTCCTCCAAGTAGTTCATTAACATGGTTGAGTTGCTGATCTAGATTAAAATGTTCCTTCTATAAAAGAAAACAATGGAAGTCTACAGACAGTACAAATATTAATGTATGAATCACACGTAATTGAGGTGAAAAGGACTTTTCTAACCCTTAAGGTTTGGGATTTAACTCCCTGGTAGAAAGCCAACAGGAGCTGAGTACATAATTCTTTATTATAAAATCCTCAAAAACTAAGGTCAGATTCAACTCAAATGAAATTATCACAGCTTAGAAGTTCAGTAGATTTGATTTAATTCACTTTTTTGATTTTCAAGTTACTGATTAATTCCAATATCAGTTGCTTTTCTGGTTCCCCCATGCCTGCCACCTTTTTATAAATTCCTTTGATTGGTTCATTAAGTTAACAGCTAGTTCTTGCCCTGAACATCAGGCTCTTAGGAGAACCCTGGTTACCTTTTTCCTCAACAACTTAATTGGAGACAAGGGAATTCTGAGCTACTCTCATTTCAGGGACCTTTAAAAACCCCAAAGAAAAAAGGCTTTAATGGGCTTAACTACCTGTTATCAAAGAGAAGTTAGCTACCTCTGTCCCTCATAAGAGGAATATCACAAATGTGTTTAAATTTCCACACATCCACTCCAAAACAGAGTAGTTTGTTAATAAACTAGATAGCATAAAGACATCTTTTTTCTGCAGAGGAAGAAAAAAATGGAGGTGGGGGAAGAAAATTTTCAAAGTGAAATGTTGAATATTTTCATGATACTCAAAATTGGAATATTTGGCAATACGATTATCTGCAGAAATAATTAGCTGGAGAATTATACTGTTCTATACTGTATAATCAGAAAGTCTTCCATTAGATTTTCATGTAATAATTTACCATAATCACCTAAATAGAAAGTAATAACTTATCTCACCATACAACTTAATAAATGCTTGCAACCTTTTGCTATCACTTAATGGATTTGCCAAATAATTACTCTTCCTAGATAATTGATCTTGTTGCAAAATCTTGGAGCTGCAAAGGCAATGGTTTCCTGTGCATGTGGAACGTAATACTAATGAATATCTTCTCTCTGTTGCCACCTGCAGTTCCCAAGGGATCAGACTTCCAAAAAGAATTCTTGTATACAGATTGTGAATATTTTTTTCTTTAATTTGTTTGGAAAAGGTTGAAGTCAAGGAGGGGGAATTTTTTTCATTGATCCATTTCCTGTATTTAATTATTTGACACAGTTGACTCATGACTGTGTAATTATCTCTCGGAGTGTTTAACATTAATGTAAAATGGTACTGTATTTCCAAGCCAAATGGAATTTTTACGAGGCCATACAACCCTTCTTGGCTTTACTTTGTGTTTAACGGTCATGCTGTAGCAAACAACAATGTGCAATATGAACAGTTAAACTATTCTCTTAATTATTGCATCTGGTTTACCATATCCTGCCTGTCTAGTATGTTTTAATTGAAGGGCAGAAAAGATCTCTGGTTGATCATTGATGGCTTTAAATTGGCACATAATGATAATACTGAGTTCTGGAGGGAGTTCTTCCTAAATCTCAGCATATGTCTTTATGTTAAACAATTAAACCACATCTGGAAAGATAAAGCAAATCAGTACATTCCTCAGTGGACTCCAAGAAAACTGATTCAGTGTGCTGAATACTTGTTACCAAAAAAAAAAAAAAAAAAAAAGAGAGAGAGAAAGAGAGAGAGAGAAAGAAAGAAAAAGAAAAAAGAGAGAAAAGAAGGAAAGAAAAAAAAAAAGGAAGGGTAACCTTGAGCTAAAGAGAATTTGGAGATTTAAAAAAAAGAAAAAAAGAACAGGTGTTTGAAGGAGGAAAATTCCCACAATGAAATAATTTTATATTGGCAAGGGCATTTAAGCAATAATGAGGAGATTTCATGCATTTTATGCAAGGGCACCAGTGGGAATTAGTAACAGAAGAATATAAAGATCTTATTTCAAGAAAGTATATTATTATTAGGATTTGCCAAGTCTCATATACAAGTTAGGTGAACAAGGACTTAGTTAGCATTTAAAAGAGAATTTAGAATTTGCTTAGAAAGGGTTAATATGCTGTTCACATTGCCTGAGGCGAATCAAACTAAAAGTTACACTTGGGCACATATGTCTAGGCGAGAGTTAAGGGGAACTTTCATCCATCCCAATCTCCTACATAAACCACAACCAACACTGCCTATCCCCTGCCTCCAGTCTCTCAGCTTCAGTTCCTTTTAAAACCTTCCTCTGGGATGCCAAAAGAGATGTTTTCAGCAAACAGACCTCCTATCAGCACTTCCTTGCTGAAAAACCATCAATGGTTTCCCATTTTTTTTTGCCTTCAAGAAAAAAATCCAAATTAATTTATCTGACACAGTCTGTATATTCTGCCTCTACACTCCTTTGCTAGGTTTGTTTTTCTACTACTCTCTATAGAAATCCCCTGTTCTAACCTCACTGGCTTATTCCTATTCCCCAAACATCTTTTGTACTTTCTTATTTCAGTGAAAATTTTCATTGCCCAGAATGTCTTCTCTTAACTGTTAACTAAAACCTCTTTTGATTGAGACCCAACTCAAATGGCACATCTCTAACAAAAATTTTCCAGTCTTTCCAGTTTAAAGTAATCCTCCCCACTTCCTGAACATTGACAGAATACCCATGTTTGTATTATCTGTTCATTTACCATTTCTTGATTTGTGTCTATTTTTTTTGTTTTATTTCATGTGAAATGGCTTAAGTCCCAAATGATGTAAATGTTAAGCGTTCCAGAATTTTGTCTTATATTTGGGAATGCCAACTCTACCACAATTACTCCATATTCTTTCACATATAGATGCACCTTTTTAAGTGATTGGCAATCCCCCAACCCCCAAAATTGCATTTACTCTTGAATGTAAAGTCCACTTTTAAAGCAAACAATAAATATGAGATGTATCCTATGTTTGTTTGCTAGGGCTGCTATAACAAAATACTGGAGACTGGGTACCTAAACAACATTCTGAAATCTGGAAGTCCAAGATCAGGGTGTGAGCAGGTTCAGTTTCCTCTGAGATTTTTCTCCTTGGCTCGCAGATGACCGCCTCTTTGCTTTGTCTTCGCATTCTCTTTCCTTTGTTCATGCATACCTCTGGAAACTATATGTCCAAATTTCCTTCTCTTATAAGAACACTAGTCAGATTTGATTAGCGTCTACCCTAACGTACTTATCTCAAACTAATTACCTCTTTAAATGTCCTATATTCAAATTCAGTAACATTCTGAGATACTGAGGTTGAGGGTTAGGGCTTCAACATATGAACTTGGGAGGACACAGTTCAGCCCATAATATATACTATGCAACACTCTTAGTTGTCTATTTTGTTGTCTTCTGCATTTCTAAATAGTTGCACTCCTTAGAAGTTAGGAGTCAAGATTAAATCTAATGGATACCAACACAAAATCAAAAGCTTTAGACTTCAAGTTTTAAATCTAAATCTCAGGGGTTTCCATTCTGTCCCTTTATCTCATTGCTAGATTTATTTCCACTTGCTTACACATCCATTACTATCTTGTTTTCTCCTTCAATTCCCTAGTGTCAAATCTGAATTTTAAAAAAAAAAATGAAAACTAGAATGTGAATAATCAATGTGTCAATTAAGAGTCCTTCAGTTGTGATCAACGGTAATACAAACTAAACTTTCTTAAACATTAGGGGAATATTTTGATTCACATACTTTAAAAATTGAAATGATAGTTGGACATTAGGTTTGGATCAATTCAGGAGCTCAAATAGTAGCACCAAGACATGGCTTCTCTCTTTCCTCTTGCATCTTTGCTTCCTCTGGGTTGGCTGCCTTCTCTGATAGCAGTGACTGGGGGGAGGGGAGGGGGGGAGTGGCTCTAGTATCCTAGCCTACATTTTCTCATGTTCAATGTTGTTTTCTGGTAGCTGTCCACTAAGACCCAAGCTGGTAGCTAGCATACATTTTCTCACGTTCAATGTTGTTTTCTGGTAGCTGTCCACTAAGACCCACTTTACTTTTTCTCAGCTCAGAATGTGCCCTCATTACTAAAGCAATCCCTAGACAAACACAACAATTGTTAAATGAGTCGATGTAAGTCCTCTGCACTACCCCTGGAAGTGAGCATGGACCTCTACTCTTACCTTGCACTAGATGGTAAAGGGAGTGATTCTCCAAAAGGAAATTTGAGTTTTGCTAACAAAAGGAGAGAAGATAGAAACATGGCTATCAAAACTTAGCAAAACCCCACAGCAACATATAAGTTTAATCCAACACTCTTTATGATTGGTGGGGAGAGGTAGTGGTAGAACTGCAAAAACTGATTAAACTGATTAAAGGGAAAGAACATTTTTGAAAAAAGATCCTCTCTTGTACCCTTGAAATTATATCACAGAGAAATCAAATCAGTCCTGTTTGATTGTACCTGGTCTGACCTACTTATAAGAACAAATTTACTCTACTTGCTGGTGCCCCAGTTTTCTCAATGTCTAAGAGCCAGAGTTGGGATTACGGCTGGAATTCAAGTTATTGAGGATTGCCTAATAAAAGGACAAAGTAATTTGAACATGGAAACCCATCTTCAAACTCTTATTAATAAGTGTATTTCTGTTGAGCACATGTAGGGACAGATAATTAGATTCACATAAAGCATGGTCTCTAATTGGATCCAGATGCGAAGAAGTTAACAGACATTCACTAAAGGGAAACTGTACAAAATAACCAAGAAACAAATGGAATTGCAATGCGGAAGTTTACAAAGAATAATGGCTTGAATGACTACAAAGCCTTTCAGGAGGCTTTAGTCACACACTTAAAGAAATTTATTGTTGCACTGCACATTATTACAGAGCAGTATTGTCAAAAACCAGTGATGTTCCCTGCAGAAAGAATACAATATGGGACCCAGAGTCCATGGGTAAAGCATTTTAAGGATTTTAACTATTCTAGAGATGTTACCCTTTTTATTCATCAGCTTTGTTTAATATTAACTCCTTGATATTAAAAACTAACCTCCACCATTTTGGGATCCCCAGTTTATGCCTGTATTAAGTGAGGAGACTATAAACACTGCTAAACCCTAACTTTTCTCCTCTTACTAGAGGAGGTCTAACTAGATGTTTGTCCAACATGGGTCCAAATGGGTATGTTCAGTCCACACGTAACCACAACCAAAGGTTAGAAAGAGGCAATGGTGACCATTAAAACCATTCACATACAGCATAAGAATCAATAAATGCAAATGCATACACACCTACTATTTGAAATGAAAAGGAATGATGTAGGACCTGTGGAGCATTTTAAATCTGAAATCTGTCTTCTCCCTAGGCATTTCTGAGTAGGAGAAAGAATCTCAATAGCCAAGAATACTCCAAATAGAGGAAATGGCATATGCAAAAGTCCCTAAGTCAGAAAGAATTTGTGAGTTTGAGGAAGTGGAAAAAGTGGGATGGTTGGATTTTTAAAGAGAAAGGAGAAAGGAATAGTCTGTGGACCAGTAAGAGCTATAGCCATAGAATTATGGATATGGTTTTCTGGCTTGCATAAGTGAACTATAGTACAATCTTCTAAAATAAGAATGACTGGCAAAGAGGGAAAGAACAGAGTTTAATGGAAGGTGTTCTATTTTGACGTGTTAAGTGTGATATATCTGTGGATGACCCAATCAGACATGTTAAGTAGCATATGAGAATCTGGATATCAGGAGAACAGTCCTGGCTAAAGATATAAATTTAGAAGTCATCACTATAGAATGACACTTAAATACAGAGAAATCAACAAGGTCATCTACTGAAAGAGTGCAGATAGAGAAGATGGTACAAGATAAAGAAGAAATCACAGAGAAGGTTGAGATGGAGTAGCCTGTAGGGTGAAAGGAAAGGCAGTAGAATGTGAAGCAAGAAGCAGCAGCAGCAACAGCAGGAGGAGGGGAAAGGGAGCTGGAAAAACACTGTCCTCATGGTAACAACATTGAGGCCAAAGAAATGTCCTCTGGATTTAACAGTATGAGACTCCCCAACCAGAAAAATTATGGAGTTACTAAGTCCAATTGCAGTGATTCAGTGAGGACATTAGAAGTGAAGAAAGAGAACAAAGATTAATGTGCAAGCTCCATGACTGCAGGATTTTACATTTGGTGCTTCTTTTGATTCTCCAATGTCTAAAGTAATAGGTGGCATAAATAAAATAGGTGCTGAATAAAGAGTTGTTCAATGTTGACCGAAAAGTAAATTATAAATTTAAACTAAAACATTCCGGTCTGTTGTAATATTTTTTCCAGCAAAGTTAACTTTTTCTCATATTGGCATTAAGGTAACTCATGGGAGAGTTTATCCAGTGTTGGAGTTTTATCACTAGAAGGACAGAGGAACAAGAAGGCAAGTGTTCTGAGGGCATTTTATGTGAGCAACCATAGTAATGGCCTCTGGAAACTGGGCAGACCACAAGGGAATTAGAGCAAGGAGGAGGCTGATGGTTAGGAAGAAAAGGATAGATGACAATGCATTGGAAGTCTCAATGCTGCCACAGAATACAAGCTCAAGAGAAGTTGAATACATGATAGGGAAAACAAAAAGTTCATCAGAGAGCGGGGTGTTTGAAATCAACATTTCAAAAGTAGAATACTTTCAAATGTGGCTCTGGGTAGAAGAGGTGATGGGAGCAGATCAAAGAACAAGGGGTATTGGGCAGTTGATATAAATGGATGCTTACGTCACCAAAAATAATCACAGAATTAGGAGAAGAGGAAATTATGTTGAGCCGGGAACTAAGGCCTTTGACAAATACAGTGAATAGAGGTCAGTAGATGAAAGCAGTGAGTCTGGGGAGAGGAAGGTATAAATGTCATGCACCTAAGAGGAGTAACATGTGTATGCACGCAAGTGAGAGACAGACAGACGAACACGGGCAGAGTGAGAGAAATAAAGAGGGGGGGTAGGAAGAAAGGAAGAAAGAGAGGTCATAGCAGTCTGAAAACTGCAATAGTGAGTAAGAGGAACACCAACCTCACTGTCCCAGAGTTATAGGAGCATGAGAGATATAACTAGACTTGTGTCAAGAAGGCTACAGGAAAGTAGTGGCCTCAAGAGAGAGCCAAGCTTCAGTCAGAGCCAAGTAATAGAGCTAATTCTAGAAAAATTTTGAGGACAGGATGGCTTGAACAAAGAGCAGATGACACACAGGTTGGAGTAGTAGGGTTTAGGAAGGAGGAGAGACCCAGATTGGATCTGTGCAGGATACGGGTATGATTTTGCTAATCATGGGTGGCCAGACAAGTCAAAAGGCAGTGACTGAGATAATAAGGATGAATAACAATATCCCAAACATCCCTGCAAGAAGTGTGCGCTGTGATCCCATTTGGTTTTTTTCTGACTCTGAAATAGGTAAAACGCTGTGTGAGGACTGGCAGGGCTTCTTCTTTTTTTTTTTTTTTTTTTAAGATTTTATTTATTTATTTGACAGACAGATACACAGCTAGAGAGGTAGCACAGCAGGGGGAGTGAGAGAGGGAGAAGCAGGCTTCCCGCAGAGCAGGGAGTCCGATGAGGGGCTCATTCCCAGGACTCCAGGATCATGACCTGAGCTGAAGGCAGATGCTTAACGACTGAGCCACCCAGGCACCCCAAGGACTGGTAGGGCTTCTGAAGCAGCTGTGTACGTTGCCATGGCAGTCCAAGGCAATGCTTTTTAAAGTGTTCCTTTGGAGTAACATTTTGGCAACACTTCATGAAGTTGTGCCTCCCAGTGGCTCTAGATAAGGAATCCAGGAAAGGATTAGTTGGGTGGTTCTGGCTCAGGCTGTCTTTTGAGAATGCAATCACGTTCTCAGTATGGCTGTAGTCATTTCACAGCTAGATGCAGGAGGACCCACTTTCAAAGCTAATGTGTGGATGTTGGAAGGTATCAGTTCTTTGCTGGTTATTAGTCAGATGCTTAGTTCCTTACCATGTGAGCCTCTTCATAGACTGAGTCCTCATGGACGTATGGATGTCCTCCAAAGAGTGGTCAAAGAGACAAAGACCAAGACAAAATCATAGTCTTTTATTCCCTAACCTTAGAAGTCACATGCCATCAGTTCTGCCATATACTATTGGTCACACAAACTAACTCTGATACACTGTGGAAAGAAACTACCCATAAACCCATGTACCAGATGCAGGGAATACTGGGGGCTTTTAAACTAGGGTTCGACATGATGGGTCATATGTGAATATATGTTTAACTTTAAAGACATTGCTATGCTGTTTTCCTAAGTGGCCAAACTATTCTGCATTCTCATCATCAACTATTGTACATTGTCAACAAGTCTTCCATTGCTCCAGCACTTTCTGTTTTTAGTGATGATGGTGGTAATTTATTATTTTCTACCATTCTAGTAGGCATATAGTGGTCAGTCATTATATTTGACTTACATTTCCATTTCCCTAATGACCAATAATATTAAATATTTTTCTTGTGAACCTCCATTGGATGTTAAGCTCTACTAGCAGGCTTACATGTTAATGCTAACCACTGAAATCTTCAGCCCTTAGTGCCTGACACATATGGATTTTCACTACATACTTGTTAAATAAAAGAATGGGGGAACCATTATGTTCAAGAAGAAGTTACAGAACCCTGTCTTTATTTCAGATCTTGCTAGTCAAACCTCCACAAAATTTGGAGGAAAGGAAAAGACAGGAAACAAAAGGAATTACAAAGTTTCCTTCCTTGCTTCAAGGCAAAGTCGGGGATAAGAATGGAACCTGGGAGGCAGTACATGGTCATTGCTGCACCTCCAGAATATGCCAGTCTGGGCTGGAGAGAAATAGCAACCCTGAGCAGCGCTAACAACCCAAACAAGGAGGTGCACATGGCAACCAGAGTTGCTTTACAAACATAAATAGAACTATCTCCAGGACAAATCACATGTAAGTTCTTCCCCTTCCCTTTCTCTTATGATTTCTCCTATTCTTTCTTCATTTTTTTCCTTTATCTCTCTCATCGTCATCACAAATGTTTATCGAGTAATGGTATTCCAGCACTGTTCTTTAAGTGCTATGCGTAGAGTATGTCATAGAGCCTTCACAACTCTAAGCCATGTACTGTTATTATTCTCATTGTACAAATAAGAAATTAAGGCTTAAAGTTTGCTGAAGGTCATGGCTGACCTCCATAGCCAGTTTCACACCTGGGCCCCGAAGGCTGCTCTGTCAAATCCAAAAATCAGGCTACTCCACTCTACACGGATTCCTGCTCAGTGAGAATTTATTTCCTGGTCTCATCCAACACATCTCATTCTATAGTACTCCACTTCTGGTTTGCTTGTTTCCTTGAACATGAGGGCCTAAGGTCAGCCTATTGTATAGATCAACTAGGTAATATGATTTTAGGGAGACTGGGAAGGCACTAGTGTCCTGAGTTCACAATGATTGATACATTATTCATTTTGTACTTTAAGATTTTGGATTGCAAAGTTAATTGTAATGTTGTCACAGAAAGGTAACATCTCACTTGTTTATAAAGTTAGTGTGGGTAGGAAAGAAAAGCTGAGAGAAGGTTTTGTTGGCAGTAGGGAAAAAAGAAACACAAGAACAATGAATACTTGAGAAGATGTGGAAGAAAAGATTCAAAATAGGAAGACTAGAGTCACCAAAGGCACAGAGAAGTTGATAGGTATTTAGCAAATAAATGAATAAATAAAAGATAACCTTGAGCCACTTCTCAAGTTTAGCCCACTGGGAACTTTGGCTTTTGTTGTGTTCAACGTTCTTCCTGGCAGAGTGACAGGCTAAGGAGTCTCCCTGCCATCAATACTGCCCTTCAACTTAATCAATTGGGAAACACTGATAAATGGTGACTTTCATCCAATAGGAAAGCTAAGGAAACAATTCCAAGTGATCCACTACTTACACTACCTGTAACTCTACTGAGTTAAACTTGTGCTATTCAAAGAGAGCATCAAATGAGTTTTGAGTAGTTTGAGATTCAATAAAGCATGACATATATTTCCTCCAGCATTTTCCCCTTAGTTTTTGTGATCAAATATGTCAAAGTAAAACTAATTCATGGGACTTATGAAAACACAGAGCCCTCAACTACTATAGTCCCGAGGGTTTGAGGGTCAAGTCCAGATACCAGGAGGCACTAACGTATACTCTGTTTTGATGTGGAGACTGCAATGACAGTGGGTCTTGGTTGTGGGACTAGGAACTAAAGCAGCAAAGCTTGGGGATGGACTGAAGAAAAAGTAGGAACACCCCATATCTCCTTCTGCTCTTATGTCCTACACTGGAATCCAAAATTTGCTTATCCAGACCTTTTTCAGGAGGCTATGTTCAATTTATATAATATTGACAGGAACAAATAGTGTAACTGGGAGTTAGTAAGGCAATTAACAAAAGGTAGGAAGTAGATGATAATGTTTGGGCAAGAAAATGGGTTTTGTACATGTTATGAATTTCTGACAAAACATTCACATGAAAATGTCCAGTGTAGACACAAGTCTAGAAGTTAAAAAGAAAGTCATTGGAGCTAGACATAGAGATTTGGGAGATATTGGCATATAAAATCCCTCTAGCCTAGCTCTCACAGACTCAAAATCCAGTCATTCTTGCTCAATTTGCCAGACATTGGACCTTATTATGCTCCAGTTTCTGTACCTAGATTCATGCTCTGTGCCTCCACTCCTCTTTTGGTCCCTTACCTCATTTAGTCTGAGGCTGGGACCCTTCCTTTATTCTTTTCTTCTGGCCCCTTTTGAATTTCCCTTTGATTCTGCCTTATTTGGTATAAAAATCGATCCCATGCCTGTGCCCAGTGTATCAGCCCATCGCTGTGTTGTGAGCACCATCTGGCCCCTGCTGCTACAGAGGAGAGGCTCACTATTTGTCACACCTCATACATCGGCCACACTGCCTATTTGGGCATCACTATAAAACCCACTTGTGTGGCCATTCCTGAAGTCCAGGCCCATAGCTGTCTGCCTGACCTCCACTTCTGGGTTCACCAAGCTGCCACCCAAGGAATATATTGATTATTTTATAAAAACTTAGACCAGTGCCCTACTGAACTCTGACCATCACCTAACAAAATATTACAGTGATACAGGCTCAGCCTCTCAAACACATCTTCCCTGGTCTGTTTTTTCCTTCTGCCTCTCTATATGGCACTCCATAGCCCCTATTTAAATTCGTCCATTCACATTGCCTTGTCTATGACTCTTTCTCTCTCACTTTCTCTGTCACTATAGAGCTGCTCATTCTCCTCATCGTTGCTGATAAGCCACTTAGCTCTTTTGTACACAGCTACAAACTTAGGTCAGGATTCCCAGGAAACAGATGCTTAGATGGAGATCTGCATGTAAGATTTACTGGGAGCCCTCAGTGGAATATCACTTGTAAGGAAGTGGACAGGACTGGGCAGAGGGAGAAGTTGAACTATATTGCTTTTGCACCAGGGACTTCAGCCAATCCTGCAGGAGCTCTGAACCTGGGTGGTACATCAACGTTACTACAAATTAGAGGCAAAGGACCAGGTCTTTAAGAACCAACATTAACTAGTCACTGGACAGAGGCAACTTCCAGGAATGGAGGAAAATGTTGCGCAAAACAGATCCTTTCATCCAAGAATCGTTGCAGGGAGAGGAATCCTCCATAACCAGGGGAGAGGTACTGGACTCTTCCAGAATATGTACTCATTCTTGAGGGGGATATGATTGTACTACTACATCCCACTGCATCTACCACTAAGCTGATGGACCCAGCTTTCTTCATCTTTCTTTTTTTTTTTTTAAAGAGTTTATTTATTTAAGGGAGGGTGTGCAAGAGGGAGAAGCAGAATTTCCATTTAGCAGAGAGCCTGACATGGGGCTCCAACCCAGGACCCTGCGATCATGACCTGAGCCAAAGACAAATGCTTAACTGACTGAGACACTCAGATACCCTGCTTCATATTAAAAATAAAAGCCTTCCCCAACTCTCCTTCCTCCTCAAGTATTGCCTTACTTCATTATGTACATGTTACCAGCTGTATTTGCAGCCTTCATGATTATTGTAGGTGAAACAAGACCTGCATTACCAATGAATTCCATGGATATAGAAATCAATAAAGCTATTAAACTGTTAGGACTATTTCACTCTAAACCATCTGATCCATTGGAAACTCCAGGTGCTATTAACATAACAGACTATACCAGATACATCTGAATCCGTTACAAATAATTTTAGTCCATGGTTAATATACTTTAATAAAAAAAAAATCTTTAGGGACCTTGAAACTCTATCCAGTAAACCCATTGATACCTGTACATCAATATATTAATATCAATATAAAAAATGTTTACAATCTCTATGAAACAACTACTTATCCAACTTTTTGCATAAGAAAGTCTTCCTCAAGTATGCACTTTAGTTAGCAGGAAAAGATATACTAGGTTTATTGTCAAGAAACCTTGATTTGAGACCAAACAAAGCATATTTACCAGCTGAGATCTTCCACAAGATAAACCCATTTTGAACCTAAATATTTCTCATCTTGTAAAATGATAATGATAACAATGAAATCTACTTCATAAAATCAACCAAAAAATGTAACAGTATTAACAATAATGAAAAACTAGTATTAATTGCAGCTTGCTAATCATCCTGCTAATTGTATTATGTATATTTTCCTATTTGAAACCTTACTAGAACCCAAAGAATGGTGCACTATTAGCATTTCTACTTTAAGGAATAAGCAAAGAGAAACTTGCAAAGATTAAGGAGCTTTCCCTTGATCACAAGACTAGTAGTAGCCATCGGTTCTGTGTAATTCTAGAGACCATGGTTGAAGTCTCTTTTGCATTCTTTCAGTAAAATATACCTGGAGGCATTTTTAAGCTGTTAAGGCCTCATTTTTTTTTTTTTAAAGATTGTATTT
The DNA here is from genome assembly GCA_004023965.1 of Spilogale gracilis. Lineage (NCBI taxonomy): Eukaryota > Metazoa > Chordata > Mammalia > Carnivora > Mephitidae > Spilogale > Spilogale gracilis. The sequence continues at coordinate 235,803 of PITA01000211.1, read as the reverse complement.
ATTTGACAGAGAGAAACACAGCCAGAGAGGGAACACAAGCAGGGGGAGTGAGAGAGGGAGAAGCAGGCTTCCCGCGGAGCAGGGAGCCTGATGTGGGACTCGATCCTGGTCTCCGGGATCATGACCTGAGCCGAAGGCAGTCGCTTAACCAACTGAGCCACCCAGGCACCCCAAGGCCTCATTTTAAATACTCTTTTGTTTAATCCTTTGTCTTTGTTAAACTTCTTTTGTCCCTGCACCTGTCTGTGGTGCTGAGTGTGGGTTCCATCTAGTTAATCAGCTTGTGGAGACAGTTCATCCCAGAGTTTTACCCTGGTGAAAGGGAGGTCATGGTAACAGCATCGCTGGGGCCTGCAGGATGTCCAACTCTAATTCACATTTGCTGTCCCTGCTGGGTGGTACCGTCACTCCCCAAAGTCCAATACATAGAAATTTCAAACAGAAATTTTAGCATCATTTAGTAATTATTACAAGATGGAGGGCACATCATGTACTTTAAGTGATACTTCTTGATTTATTTGTAAGTTTGTGCAAATCCAGTAATTTTAACATCTTACTCCTTTTTTTAAATTCAGAAAGGCTCCATTCTAAATATATTTTATTATTATTATTATTATTCCAATGATGTAAAGGGTAGGCTCAGCCTATTTCCTTTTTTTGCCAAAAAAAAAAAAAATTGATTCAAAATATAGCAGAACTCAGTCCAAAATATAAACTGTTCACCTGTAAAAATAGGATTGTGGGGATTTTAGAAAAAATGCAATTACATTTTTTTAGGATACAAAAAACCTTTAATTACTCACTTCATTTTTCCAAGGTCTCTGAAAACTCAAAAGAGCGACTAAACAGTTTCTGGACTTTATAAAAGAAATTAACTTCCCAGATTAATATATTGTTTGCCAAGTTTCAGTTTAGAGTGAATTTTTACAACCAAGTTATAAAACTCCTGAAAATACCATGGGGACTAAGAATGGAAAAGCTCAGAGAAGTCCAATATATCTGATGATAACCTAAGAGCCAAAAACACATGGTGAGATTGCTATCCCAAATGGTGAAAAAGGGACAGAGTCAGTTCATATGGTAAAATAAAAGATATATTTTATGACATTCATATATTTTGAAAGGCATGCCATAGGGTATTCTGTAAAACTTTATTTGGATCTGTGGGAGGCTGAATGACTCATTGGCTGGTAATGGGATACAGAGCTCTCTGCATCAGAGCCACCAATACAATCTTGCCTAGGATGAGAGGGATATAAAATTGTTACAATGGATCGACCTTTGTTTAATCCCCATTTACCACCCACCCTTGCACCCTGCACTCCCCATGCCTTCCCCAGGCCTCCAATCTTGAGGCTGAAAGATCCCATTTATACTTGACAGTTATCTGCATGTTTAATACAGTAAAATCAATGCTTCCTATTTATTGTATCTCCTAGTCGGTCAATAAATAACTTGTGGAAACTTTAACAAAGACATTAAGAAACTGATGTTGCATATCGCAACCTATTAGCAAATGCACTTAAAACCTCCTTAGGGCTTAAAAATCAGCACGAAATACAAAGCAAGTGTCCAGCTAATGAAAATTTATGCAAACAATGAGGTCATAACTGAGTGGAGTATTAAACGAAGTAAAGGAAAATGAATCATTTCACTGGGCATGTCGTATGGTCTGAGCACCAGCTAAGTGCTTCCACCTACAGAATATTTCATTGTGATATATCTGTTTTATTTATATGTTGATAGGAGAGGAAACTGAGGTTTAAGGAAATTAAGTTGCTCACAAGGACACAGCTTGGAAGAGATGGGGCTTAGAGTCAAACACAGATCTGCCTGATTCTGAAGATCGTCTGTCTGTTTTAGCCTTTGGCCTTTGAGAGTGTGCTACACATGAAACTCAATACAATATTCCCTGTAACAAACTAAAACAGCTCTGCTGCCAGTGAATCTCCACCACCTAGCTTCCCAAATACAAGGATTCTGCCCTCTCCACCAAAAATTTGAAGTGCTTTGAGCAACCCGATTCTAAATCTTCCCTGGGAACACATCCCATAATGACAAAAACATACATCTCTAGTCTATTAAAGGAAATGCTCCACTTAGTGGCAAATCTAGCATATAGGACACCCAGAGATATATATTTTTTTAAGATTTTATTTATTTATTTGACAAAGAGAGATCACAGGTCAGCAGAGAGGCGGGCAGAGAGAGAGGAGGAAGCAGGCTCCCTGTTGAGCAGAGAGCCCGATGCAGGCCTGGATCCCAGGACCCTGAGATCATGACCTGAGCCAAAGGTAGAGGCTTTAACCCACTGTGCCACCCAGGCACCCAGAGTAGATCTTTTTTTAACATCCCCTCTTTTCTGTGTCAAAATTATTTTCAGGAATAATCAAGAAATGAAACTAAGAATAATGCTCAGAAAAGAATTGCAGACAGAAAGTTTTATCAAGGGGTGCCTGGGTGGCTCAGTTGTTAAACATCTGCCTTCAGCTCAGGTCATGATCCCAGAGTCCCAGGATTGAGACCCGCATTGGGCTCCCTGCTAGGCGGGAAGCCTGCTTCTCCCTCTCTCACTCCCCCTGCTTGTGTTCCCTCTCTAGCTGTGTTTCTCTCTGTCAAATAAATAAATAAAATCTTAAAAAAAAAAAGTTTCATCAAAAATCCTATATATATAAGTTATGTAAGCATCCAGTAACTAAGGAGTAGATTTTAATAAAACTGAAACACTTCTAAAAAATACAATTTTAGGTAAGTACTAAATTGTATTTTGTATTTGTTCTTTAGTTTTGAAACAATTTTCAAGAGTTAAATTGAATTTTACATTTATTTATTTAGTTAGTTATTTGGGAGAGAGACAAAGATAGTGACAGAGATAGCGAGAGAGAGCACAAGTGGAGAAGAGAGGGAGAAGCCAACTTCTGCTGAGCAGAGAGGCAGCCCAGAGCCTGATGCTCCATCCTATGACCCTGAGATCATGACCTGGGCTGAAGGCAGACACTTAACCAACTGAGCCAGCTGGGTACCCTGAGTTAAATTGAATTTTAAAGCTATTATTCAATCACAATAAAATATTTCACATATGAATTAAAATTTGCCTCCCAGTGAAACACTTCGCAGTTCATGCTTCACATTTTCAACACAGATTGAAAAGTCCAAAGGGTTGCATGGGATGATGGTATTGAAGTCATTCAAGTTCTGTCTCTCTGTTTATCAACATTCACTCTAAATCCACTCTTTAAAACACAAAAACGTGTAGTGCCCTAGGAACTGAAGACACAAAAATCATTCCTGAACATTCTGAATCCTCAACAAACTTTTTCAGATATGTCAGTCCCTATGCAGGAGACCAAAGTCTATCATGGGAGCTTTCCAAATGAACTTCCACATCGAAAATAATGTTTATTAAAGGACAAGCAATAAAAATGTGCTAATTTGAAGCTTACAGATATATTATTAATAGTCACCCTTGTAATTGTTCAGAACTTAACCAAAAAGCATTTTTTTAAGAGAAAGAAGTATTTTGTTACTGACTTCTAGAATTGCCAGCACATGGTTCTAATGAAAACCAAGTGAATCTTATTACATTTTTAAGTTTTCTGTCATTGCTGCACCCAGGGCAGATGACACTCACTGTTCTCGCTGTTGCTGCGTTACCAGCTCCCACACCTGTCTCACAGAGGGGATGATACCTCCTCTGAGGCAGGGGATATGTAACTCTTCCTAACAATGGAGATAAACTCTATGTGGAAATCTTGCTTCATGGGAGAAATATCAATTTTTCTGACGCTAGGTGGCAATTCCACCAAGTGCTCATTTGAAATTACAAACACTTCACCACCACCCCTCAAGTAATAAAAAATAGAAACACCTGCCTGCTTTGGGTGTTTTTGTCATTTGCGTCCTAGGTCTTCCTCCCATCATTAAATCTACTGACCTCCTTACAGCTGTACTTGTATATCCTTCTCTCCATCATATTACAATGGATCAGTTGTCTAAGACCTTCTAAGGGTGAGCCTCTATATACGTACACTACATTTTACATCTACTTACTTACTCAGGGACTTTGTTCTTATCATCTTTACTTATTTCTTCTGCATCATCAATTTCCCTTCTTTTCCAAAGCATTTTCATCAGCATAAAGTTATGCATGTGTATATACCACTAAAACAAAAAGAATTGCTCTCCTAACCCTCCTTTCAGTCTCCATCGCTGATCCCTCCTCCTCCTGACTTCTAAATGTTAGAGTGACCCAGGAATCCATCTTTGTCCCCTTTCCTCTCTCTCTCTACACTGATCTCCTAGATAATCTGTCTAATCACATGGCCTGAAGAATCACCTAATAGTATCTACATTTTTATCTCTAGCCTAAACTCCCCATGGCGCATTCAACTCCAATGTCTAACAGCCTGATGACATTTTCACTTGAATATCAGATAAGCATCTCAAACACAACATATGGTTCCCCTTACACAACATACCTAGATATTCTGCTCCCCCAGCAGTTCTCAGTAATTGGCACATTGTTCAATCAATTATTCAATTGTTCCTGGACCTCACATAAAAACCCTTGGCAAAGTCAGCCAACTAAACATCAAATGTATCTCGCTTGGGCCCAACTGCTTCTCAACAGCTTTATGAGCCACTTTTATTGCAAACCATCATTATCCCTGTTGGGAATGTCATGACGATGACATCCTACCTGGTCTTGAGGAGCCAATGGCTCTTGCTCCACATAGAAATCAGAGTTGTCCTCTAAAAAAATATGTAAATTGCATTACTTCCCTGCTCAAAACTCACCAGTGGCTTATGTCACCTACCTGTGCCTACGTTTTTAGTATCTCCTGTCACTGATCCCTCACTCATTCTACTTCAACTCCACCTTGACTTGTACTTTCTCAGATAGGCCAAAACTATGTTTATTTTAGGCCTTTACATTTGTTATTCCATCTGCCTGGAATATTCTTTCACTTGAACTTTGTGATTTGCTGAGCATCTAATTTAAGTCTCTGCCCACCTGGCCCCTCATCAATCAGAACCTGACCAAGCATTCTATTTAAAAGAGAGCACTCCTCAGAACACTAATAAAATAAAATAAAATATTTTTATAAATAAATAATAAAATAAAATAAAAATAGTGGGCTGTTAATATGCTTTATTTAATAGGATTTATCACCAACTGATATTTCGCTATGAATTAAGCATAATATGATGCTGGAATATTCCTATGAAGATGGTAGCAGAAAGCTTATCCATTATGACTCAAGTAAGACTGACTGTAAGGGGCCAGAAACTGGCGCTGAACTCAAAACTCTGAAATTGGAAGGGGGAATTACAGAGTATAGGCCTACTTGCTAATGCCAGACAGTCCAGTGCTGCAGCAGAAATGGGACATCAACGCAGACCAGCAGTGTTGGGGTAGCCAACGCAAATAGTTAGGGTAGCCAATATTATACCAAAGTGCCCAAACACCAAGGTATAACGAAGTCACTATGAATCTCCAATATTCATTTACATGGCTGTCTTAATGCTCTTTAAATGTGTAGATTCATTTATCTGTTTCATTTCCTATTTACAATACAACTCCTGTTTTTTGGTTAGGATTTAGTATTTGTTCTTAGACTTCACTCACCTGAAGCCAGAAAGAGGGCCTAAGTTAACAGATGCAGTTTGTAAGGAAAGTGAGGTTAGGAGTAATGTTTTCCATCATCTGTTGGGTTGTCTTTACTGTCAGGCTGGCATGGCCTTAAAAACACCTTTCATACCTACAATTCTTGAGTTGTTTCACAGCCAATTGTTTATATTACCATCTGTTCCATTGACTTGTAAATTCAGTATTAATCTTCCAAAGCCTGCCACAGTGTCTGGCTTATTCATTTGACTTTTTTTTTTTTTTAATTTTTAATTGAATACTATTCCAGATATCCTGGACATGTGAATATGTTACTAACATATCCAACATAAGTCTTTGGGGGTGGGGGGGAGATGTACATGTGAATAATGTTAGAGTTTTGACAACTGTATGAGATAGATTTAAGTCAAATTTCATACAAATTATTTTAACAGAGAGAATGTAATACAAAGTTTGTTAATTGTATGGGAAAACTGAAACTCAGGCAAATGGGAACACCAGGGCATCAAGACATTAGAATTACATGAAGCACTGGCACACCCAGGGTCAAGGAACAGAGGGAAGACGTTAGAATTGTTAAAACTCAGAAGTTTAGCAAAGAAGGTGAAAGAGCTGGGACTCAGACCTCTGAGGAGAGCCACTGGTAGGAGAAGACGAAGCTTGTTCTGTGAATGTTGGAAAAAAGGCAAATTGGAGCCATTTGGTTCATGATTGCTGCTGTCAACCTTAAGGAGCTGGGTTCATCTTGAAAAAAAGAAAGAGGAAGTCCCTTTCTTACTCCAGCCTTCCAGTCTCCATTTGGGAATTTATTATAATTTTATAAGTGTTAGTTTACTCTTTGCCCTTCTCATAAGCCTTTGAGTTCTATTGCTGTTTGGTCCACTATTAAATCTGTCAAGTCTGGCACATCATTAGGATGAATTCACAAGTAAATGAATGAGATCTATTCATTTAACCAACCAGCTTGGAGGTTGGAGAAGTTGTTGGAGGGTAAGAGAAAAGTTCGCCCCGAGAAAGTAAAAGTTTGGGGAAATACAAGACTTTTCCTTAGAGCATTAATAATTATATGCTGGAAAATTTTAATAATTTTATTATGGTAGATTTGTAGGGTTTTTTTAACCTAAAAGCATGCTTATTCCATATTTTCTCAATTTTGTTTGCAATCTTCCTGTGGGCACAAAACTGAACTTCTTAAAAAATAAAATTTCATGAGTTCAAAGTATATTGTTGTGAGCACAATACACTTTGAGTACTCTCCTTCTAAGATTTATAAATTTTATGAATGAGTCTTCTTCAGAGTAATGTTTCTCCATGGTTGATGGCAGCTCATGAAAATGCAGGTTAGACACCCTGGCTTATTTCTAACACTACTACCTTAAAATCTCATCAGAGCCTTCTAACTCTGCTTCCCAAAAGAACTTTTTACTTTTTAACCTCTTTATCTGACCTTCATGTCTGTAGTTTAATCGGAACATTCTGAAATCAGATGGGATGCAAAGAGAACAGTACTTTTTCTCTCCCCATCACTGAACATTATTTCATACAGAAAGATATGTTGGTCCTGAAGACATCACCAAGAACAGAATCAAAGGATACCAGGTAAAATCATTTTGAAGAGAAAAAGTGGTCTGACCTATACTACGCTGTGTCTTACACATCAACATCTCCCGTTAGGCCCAACTATAGAAAAGAAAAAGGAAGTGCTTGAGGCCAAGTAACACAATGCAATTGGAAAAAGTTGTCTTGTTGAGAGATCTAAATACATAGCTCAGGAAGATACCCGTTAGGTTCAAAGCAATGAAAGGAAAAGATTATTTAAAAATAAGTGACATGCTTTTTAAAGCATATCTGGTCGGATTTCCAAATGACCCATTCTACTCTATTTTCCCCAAATGCCAGTTTCCTCAAATAAATCAATTCCATGTGATAAGCTTTAAAAAAAAGACCTGTGATATGTACAAAAGCATTAAACATAATTTGAAATTTAAATTATGTTCCAAAGAAATTGTAGTGCATTAGGTTGTGTTCAACATTTACTGCTGTTATTTAGTCAATTTACATACAGCAATAAAAGACAGTTAAACCATTAAATTACATGACTTTCTCAAAATTGCTCTTCAATTATGATAAAATTAAGCTCTTTGTGTCCTATTTATAAACATGGATAAGTAGCCAATACATTGAAGATACCATTGTACTATAACCAAGTTTAATTTTCAATAGTTTCCTCAGGGCTTTAGTCATTTACTGATATTAGCTGATAAATTTGTATTTGTGTGTGTGTGGCTATCTGTAGGCAGTGTCAAAATTATCTCCAAGGAAGAGAAGAACCATGTAACTCCTTGAAAATTGTGAAGTATACAATAACACTTACCTGTGTAAAATATAAATCGGTTTTGAGGAAATGGAAATTTGTAATTAACCACAAAGAACATGTAGAAGGGAATTCTCAGAAAACAGTCCTGCTTTTCTCCAGTTTAAGTATTTATTTTGTATTAAAGAATTTATGACTTATGAAAGATCTCAATTTTCAGTAATTTCTAAAGATAGTTTCAGCCATCTTTAAAACTCAAAGAAGCCTGCAGTCCTTGCTCTAGGACAATGTAGTGTGATGTTTTATGCAGTTGTCCCAAGGTCACTTTTTGACTGGTACATCAGTATATTTATACTGTAGGAATCCACTAAATAAACAATAAGGTTTCTGTTCCACCTAGGCTATAATCTCATTGGGAGTAATTTCTCTTAAGTCCAAACTTCTTTCTTGACCAATTTTAAAAACCAAGAAAGTAAATAAGGATCAATAAAGATAAAATCAGGGACGCCTGGGTGGCTCAGTTGGTTGGGCGACTGCCTTCAGCTCAGGTCATGATCCCGGAGACCCGGGATCGAGTCCCACATCGGGCTCCCTGCTCGGCGGGAGGCCTGCTTCTCCCTCTCTCACTCCCCTTGCTTGTGTTCCCTCTCTGGCTGTGTTTCTCTCTGTCAAATAAATAATAATAAAAATAAATAAAAATAAATAGTTAAAAAAAAAAAAGATAAAATCAGATTATAACCTGTAATATTTACTAAGATGATTAAATCCAAGAGAAAACCAACAATGCTCATCAGGCAAAAATTATGATGTTGCTTCTTTCCTTCTTTCGATTTGCTATTTTACTTCCACATCTATGTAGCCCACATTGGAGTAGAGTGTTGGCAACACTCTAGTGAAATTACAAAGAACATATAGCCAGTTGAGAAAACTTAGGCCAAAAAGACTGTCTTGTTCAATTAGGAATCCTAAGTGATTAGGCTGAAGCAAGTTCATGGCTTAGCATATACAGAAAGATGATGTACTGGGGGTCTGCAATTACTACCAGTGAGAAGAAGTGCATTTTAATTTATGACTGTCATCTGTGTGATTTGAAGCAAAAGCTCAGGCCCATGTGGAGATGTGCATCTGCTCTGTCCAACACATGTCTGCTCATTACTCCCATGGAAAGCCTGGCAAAGGGGAGAGGGAACCTGAATTGAAGATTTGGACACCACTGTCAACACCTGTTTCCAGTTGAAAGTTGCTGAACCAATTTCTGTTTGCAAAACTAACTGAGAAAGTCAAGACATTTTGAAGCAGATTAAGAAACAGAGCAGGCCTGTCCTGACCAAGGGGAAGTTGGGTGCTGCACCTTATGGAAATGTCATTTAAAGGGAGGACCAGTCATCTGCCACTATGTCAGCCAGATTGCAGCCAAGTTTTGGTGCCCTGACTTCCGGTCTGTTTCCTGACCAGAAAGGGGATGCTAGGCTGCTGAGGACCCTGGCAATCCTGGGGGTGCTATCCAGGGTGGCACCGGAAGTCAATGGCGGCAACACAAATGACACATACACTCTCTGCCATGGTGCCAATCTTAGTGGGAGAGCAGAGCTGCTTCTTACAGTTGCTGAAGACACATAAAGGCATAGACTTTTAACGAAGGTGGAAACAAATGTCCAGAGAGGCAGTTTGATTGCTGATCTCATCTGGCAGCTCTTCATTCTCTCTGGCTGCAGATATCAGATAAAGATCTTCATTTCTCTCTCCTCCTTGTCTGATTTTGGGAAAGATTTCCCTACTCCTAGCCTTCCATTATTTTGACTGACAGTCCAAATTGTGTCTACATGCAAAATTAATTCCACTGCATCTTTGGATTAACTAGCAACTGCTCTTTTAGCCAACTAATGACAGCTGCCATACTAACAATAACAAAGCCACCAGTTTAGAGTTAGGACGTAATCTAGATTGTAATTTTAAACAAACCGAGTTTTTATTTTTTTTTTTTTCTGTGAGATGAAAGAAGCAAGTTACACTGTAGTTTGAGAGGGAGTGCACCAAAGGCAGGGACTCCCAAACTTCACAGCACGTTGGAATCACAAGAGATCTTTAATAAATACTGCTGCCTGGCTCCAAACTTGAACATTCAGATTTAATTGATGTGATCTGGACATTGGGGTTTGTAAAAATTCCCCAGATGATTTTAATATGCAGCTTAGTGTGGGAACCACCATCATAGTAACTCAACAATAAGTTCTACAGCTTCCCATATTCAAAACTCAACTTCATCACTTACTAAGTATATGACTCAAAAAGGTTACGTTGTCAACGTAATGATATTGATTGTGAGGATTTAGTACAAGAAGAAAAGTGCCTACTTCAGAGTAAGTGTTCAATGAGTTAGTTTATAAATGAATCACTAATAACAAGCATATTTAAGTACCGGCCCACACAAAAGAAGCCTGTTTATACGATCTTCTTACAAATTCCTTAGACTAATTTCATTCATTCAAAACACATTTACTAAATAGTTTGCCTTAGTTTTCCAAGGCCGCCATCACAAATTATGACAAACTTTGTGGTTTCAAACAACATAAATGTATTTTCTTATAGTTTTGTACATCAGAAGTCCAACACAGATCCCACTGGACTAAAATCAAAGTGTTGGCAGGACTGTGTTCCTTTCTAGAGGCTCTAGGGGAGAATCTTTTCCCTTTCTTCTGCTTATAGAGGCCTCCCACACTCCTTGGTGCATGAGTTCCCCCCCACACATACACACACACATTTTCACAGCCGGCAAGTTGCCTTTCTCTAACTCTTGTCCTAGTCAGAGTGTCTGTTGACCAACCCTCCCTGGCAATGGTTTTCTGAATTTAAAGACTCATGTGATTAGATTGAGCTCAAGTGGATAAAACAGACTAATCTCCCAATCTCAAGGTCTGTAGTTTCCATCACATCTCTAAAGTTCTTTTGCCATGTAAGCCACCATAGTCATAGGTTACAGCAATCAGGGTGTGGACATCTTTGGGACCACTATTCTTCCTACCGCAGAATTGCTGGCCTTGTGTCATGTTCCTTTTAAATGTCCTCTTGAATGAATAAAATTCCTCCACTCCTCAAAATCTAGGGTAAACCATTTATACTTCAGTTCAAGTCTTACAGAAATTATTATAAAATTTGAACTGATCATTCTACTCACGTCACCTAGTAGTTGATAACTGTAGTAAATAGTTAACCAAATAAATCCCAGGTCATGATAATAGTGATTCTGTGAGGATTTTCTAAATTTTTGTGTTGATTGTTTCTTCTTAGGATTTAAATACAAACTTTTACACAATTTCCCTCCACACTTTAGTTGTTTTTTTTTTTTTAATTGTCGTTTTAAGTTGCCAGATCCCCTTCCCTTTGTAATAGCACTTTACTGTGCAAATTCCAAATACGATGCCAAACCCCCAGCAAAACACTACTTGAGCAAAAATAAATAATGAGTTCCCACCAGGATTGGTCGTGTTTCCTGACACTACTCACACCTCTCTGGATAATCCATCATTACTCTGCAGCACCAATTGACCCTAAAAAGTCTGGGCAAGTTCCCAGAAACCCAAACATACTGTCAAAGGGAGTGGGTATTATAATCTGGAAAGACATGCCTGAGCAAACATCTTCTGTCCAGCCAAAGCCTCACCTTGAGAACACACACTTTGAGATTTCTCCTTAGCACTGCCATCTACCCATGCTGCTCTGGGGCTAGCTTGGGGACCGCCATCAAGTTCAGGGTCGTCACACTTACGTCCACGACACTTCTTTATCTATTGTAGCTGCTACATATTACATTCTCCTTCCTCCTCCACCCCCCCCCTTCTGTCCTCTTCTGGTTGCAAAGTGATTGGTAACAGTTTATCTTCCCCTACCTCTGGAGGTGAGGAGCTGGAGAGTCAGGATCCTAAGTAGTCTTATTGTGGTGGAGAGATAACTGGAAGATTAGTCTAGGTAGGCACAACAGGGTCAGATGATAAAAGGCTGTGGATGGTGGGCTGAGGTATTTGGGCTTGATTCATTAAATGACAGAGAAGCATCAGAGGCCCCTAAATAGAGGAGAGACACAAAGATAGTGGTATTTTTCAAAAGAACAATCTGACAGTATCCTGTGTGATGTCTTAGAAGCAGGGAAAAAATGAAGAGAAGCCAGTTAGGAGACTATCACAAAAACCAAGTCCGATTTGATAAAAGCCTGAAACAGTATGACAATGTACATGAAGCAGGATCAAGAATAAATCCAAGAGACTTCAGGAGCAGGAAACTTCTCGGGCTTAGTGACTAATTTTACATGAATGATAAACTTGAGAGATTTCAAAGATGAATGTAAAATGAAAAGCCAAGGCAGTAAGAAACTGGTAGTGCTTCAGAGACAGGTAAGGGGACAGGAAAGGGACTGTGGTTTAAAGAATGGATTGAATTAGCAGTAATAACACTTATGCTTCTCCTTGATTATAATCCATCAATCCCTTCTCACATCACTTGCTGTAAATGCCAAAAGTTTAACATCACTCATAAGGCCATGCTTTAAATCTCTATAATTTTATATTTTATAGTTATTTTGATAATTAATATCTCAGTATTTTGAATCAATCAAGTTATTTTCTGCCTGTAGAATTGGGCCCATATCTAGTCAAACACAGAACTCCTTTGTTGCAATTATTGACATCATATATGGATGCTAGTTAGGAAAAAAAAATAAAAAGGTGAGAAAACCTTTCTCTTCTTCTCTGGGTCAGGAGCCACATGGCTGATGTAGCCTTGTGCTTGTTAGTAACCATGTGACACCAAATGGAGAAAGTCTCTCTGAGAATGAGACCAGAGACAACCAGGATGAGATAGAAAGATAGGGATCTGAAGCCTCATATATAAATCCCTGGATTCAGCCAAGCCTTGCTAGTTCCACATCTTAGACTTTCCAGTTGCATGTACTAATCAATTCCTTTTATTTTATTTTATTTTATTTTATTTATTTATTATGTTTTAACTTAAGCTTAGGCTTCTGTCACATGTAGCCTAGAGTATTGACTAGTCTATCACCCCAAGGCTGCTCATTTACATGTAATGCTTTTTCCCTATACTCTTTGTCTGACTAACTCCCACTTGTCTTCAGGATTTGGGTTAAACATTACCTCAGAGAGCCTTATCATGAAGTACCAATTCAAATTAGGTATCTCTTTACTGTTCTCTCAAGTCATCTTACTATATTTCTTTACAGTTTTTCTTATAATTTATAGTGATATATGTGTTCATTTGTTGAAAATCCATCTTCATTAATAAGACCTTACACATTACCCTCTGCACCCTCCTGAAGTCCTACTAAAATGATAGTAATGGTATTTTTTAAGACATAAATCCAAATTAAAGAAAAGCAACAAAACATTGTAAGCCACAAAGCAGATGGATAAGCAGCAATTGACAGGCACATGAAAACCAAAAACCTAAGCCAAGGAAAGGCAGAGAAATAGCCTATTCTATACCATAGAAGTCTCAAAACACTCAGGAATTCTTGGTACCAGATACCTGTGAATGTAGAAGGTGAGGCTAAAATCAAACCGCTTTAAGAAACAGATTTGCAGAAATCCTCCCTTACTAAGTAGGTAGCTATTCATATCCTACCCAACAGAAGAATGGATGTTCTCTGACTAGGTAAAATGGAAGTTCTTTGGGGTAGTAGCCCCATCCAAAACATAGACTTTCCTATAGGATCCTCGATGTTTCCCTAGTAAATAAAAGCCAATATCCAAGGTTCACCAGACCTTTGAAGAAAGCTTTGAAAAGAAAAGATGGATGTGAAACCAAGGGAAAACTTAAAAGACTTGTACAGAACAGACAATAGAGTGATAGAAAAAGTTTTAAAATTGAAATCTGCAAAAAATTTAAAAAAGACTTTGCATCAATGAAGTAAAAAGCAAGACACTTTAGTGGGAAAAATAGATATTCAGAAACCAAAAAATCTTGTAAGTTAAAAATAAAATAAAATAAATTTTAAAAGTAGATGCATTGTAATAAAATTTAATTAATTCTTGCAGAGTGCTGAGCAAAAAGAATAATATGAAAGGAAAAATGTAAAACTGAGAGGACCACCCACATCTAAATAATAGGAATTCCATTTGAAGCAAAAACAAACAAATAAACATCAACACAAGAAAACAAACAATCAAAAATGAGAAAATGGAAAAGAAATCATCAGAGCAATAATTCAAGAGAATTTCCCAAACACAAGGTCCATCAGGTGCTCAGCATAATAGATGGATGGATACAGATCTTCATGAAAGTGCACCATGAAACTCCAGAGCACTGGAGAATAAGAAGGTTCTAAAAGTTTCTAGAGAAAAAGAACTGTATATATAGAAAAGATCAAAATTACAACAGCATAGAGCTTTTCAATACCAACATGGAAGCTAAAGACAATGACATAATGCCTTCCAAATTCTGAGAGGACAGAATTTCAACCCAGAACTCCATAGCTAGTCATTTAGTATGAAGTTAGGATAAAGAAAATTTTGTATATGCAGAATCTCAAAAAAGATTTTTTTTTTACTTTCATCTTTTCTCAAGAAGATAAATCCTGCTAAAAGGAGGAGATAAATCAAGAGGGGGGGGAGGCCGGCGCTGGGGAAAATAACCTAGGAAACTGGTGCTCAAAAATAAGAGATAAGTGATGGTGATGAGCCAGAAGAGAGATAGTAACTCTGGGTTATTGAGTGATGGTGAAGAGCAAGAGAGAGATAATAACTATGCAACAGCCCAGACACTGTCCAGCATGGCCTAGTGCAGACACAAAGACTCCAGGAAAGACTTCATAAAAATGGAATTAATATATCACCAAAAGCATTTGTGTACAAATGAGAAGACATTTACTGAGGAGAGATTAGGGATAAATTAGCCATAGGTACATAGAAAATTATGCAAATAAGAATAGAAAGTATTGGGGCACCTGGGTGGCTCAGTCGGTTAAGTGTCTGCCTTTGTCTCAGGTCATGATCTTAGGGTCTTAGGATCAAGGTCCCTGCCAAGCTCAGTGAGGAGTCTGCGTCTCCATCTTCTTCCCCGTTTCTGCCACTTCTTGTGCTCACTGTTGCTCTTACTCTCTCTTTCTCAAATAAATAAATAAATAGATAGATAGATAGATAGATAGATAGATAGATAGATAAACTTCTTAAAAAAAGAGTAGACATTATTATAGTTGTTATTATTGTTTTTATTAACCCCCCCAAAATTAAAAGTTGCACAAAGATAACAATAATGAAAACAAAAATTCTTAACACTACAGTGTTCATTATATGTCATGAATTGTCTATTTTTTATTTATTAAATAATTCACCATTAATCATCACAAAAATCTGATGTTGTAGGTATTATGATTCCCTCATTCTACACTTCAAGAAACTGAGACATGGAGATAATAAGGAGGAATGTACCCAAGCTCACCCTGACAGTAAGTGCCATTTCTGGAATCAAATTCCAGGCAACTGTACTTTAGAAGCTGTTCTCCTGTCTCCTAACTAACATGTTGCCTCTGGAAATAATCATGAGATATTATATATCTCCACGATAAGTAGAATTTTCATGGGCAAACTCTGACTATTCATTTATCTCAGATTACAAAATGACAACTTTGGAAGACTAGGGAGAAAAGAAAAGTGCATAGGTTTGATGTGGTACATGTGACAGGAAGCTTAATCTTCTGAATCTTTGTTGGAAGTCAATAGCTAAGACCTTAAAAGCAGAATAAAAGAAATAGCAGTGTAAGTATCATTTTTAAAGATTTAGAGGTAAGTGCCCCCAAAAAATCAGTTAAAAGAACTTAATGTTGTTACCACATGTAGAAAATGACAGGATATGAGGGTGTCTGGGTGGCTCAGTTGTTAAGCATCTGCCTTCAGCTCAGGTCTTGATCCCGGAGTCCTAGGATCGAGCCCCGTATTGGGCTCCCTGCTCAGAAGAAACCTGCTTCTCCCTCTCACACTCCTCCTGCTTGTGTTCCCTCTCTTGCTGTGTCTCTCTCTGTTAAATAAATAAGGTTAAAAAAAAAAAAAAGGAAAAGGAAAATGACAGAATATGAAGGATTTCCTACAGGTAACTAACTCTATCAAGACTTGTAGAAATGCTTTATTCCTTAAACTATGTGTTTGTATAACTAATATTTTCTACTGCCACTGTTAAGGGTTGAGTATCACTAAGTTCATATTTAAAGCCATGAGTATGGGGTGACTGGGTAGCTCAGTCAGTTCAGCATCTGACTCTTGATCTCAGCTCAGGTTTTGATCTCACCGCCATGAGTTCAAGCTCCCTATTGAGTTACATGCAAAGAGCCTACTTTAAAATAAATAAATAGATAAAGCCATGAGTGTGGATCACCTCTCAGTGTGAGTAGAGAGAATAGGTCCTAAGGGCAGAATGCTTGAAAGTCTACATAGACCATGTAGGAGACTAAAGGAACAAGAAGAAGCAGAGAAGAAACATGGACAAACTAAAGAGAAAAAAATCAAAAGTTCAAGAAACCAAATAATCTAGAAAGCAAATGCAGAGAGATCATTGGGAAAGAGAGAGCAATAAACAGTCAAGAAAAGAGGGCAAGAACAATGAGAATAGTAACTGAGCCAAAACTGCATTTCAGTCAATGGTTGGGGAGCAAAATGGTTGTGGGTGCTTTGGAAGGAGCTATACCTAAGTCAGCAGAAGGCATGAAGACATACCATAGTTGTCAGAGTATCAGTGAGTCCTAAAGATGTCATTTTCTCCAGCATAGGAGTTCCCTACTCCAGGAGCTGCCCAGCTACTTTGGATTTTTTTTTTCCCTGAAGTCTACTGCCAAGGGAACAGCCACCCCTTCATTAACAGGGAAGGAATGACAGGAAATCATTACTGGCAAGAAGCTTGTTGACATGAGGAAAATGACATGGTTAGTTTCTGATGGTGGCAGCATGCCATTTTCAGCAATGCCAAAGCAAAGAAATCATAATATCTAGAAAATAATATTTCCATGCCCAGCATATAAATTCTAGCCAGATGTTGCCCTGAGGAAAGTGAGTTCCTTTGGCTTTGATGACAAGTACAGAAGAGCAAAGGCCTCCTTGTCACTCTTGATGAGCTCCTGATTGTTGGTTACATGAATCAGGAGACAAGCTTTGGGGCAGGATCACAGCCAGCCCAGAGTTAGACCTGAAGATAAGTGAGAGGTCACCGTTTAATTTCAAGAAGAGCACCAAGTACATGCTGAAGAGGAGAGAAGCCACCTGGTAGCATTAAAGTGGAGCCTCCGGAATGCGATTGTGTTCTGGGGGCAGGCAGGTGAGAATACGCTCAGCGCCAACAAAGTAGGCTTGCGACAAGGGAAAGATGAAAGGGGCCCCACCACCTCCTCCAGCAGCTGCAGGAGATTTCCTGGTCCTTTAATCTAGTGATCATGTGACCCGTCAGTTACCTGTAGGGGGTGTCCGTAGATTTTGCCACTGTGAGATGTTTTAGTCTTGTGTCAGAGGGCTGTTTTCTTGAAGTGGAGGATGTCAGAAAAGTGTTAAGTTGGCTTCCAGTTGTACATTGATATATCAGTTTCAATTATTCATTGAAGCGGCAGGTTCTTTCCTTTCACTGAGGCACAGTTCAAGAGAACAATGGTTCCTTCAATATATAAATTCCACATGCAGATAAGAGATTATTGATGTTCATGTAAAATAAGCATCACTCCTGCGAGCTGCACATCAAGTGTAAAATGTTTTGGATGAATCGTGTATCCATTCTTTCTGTATTTTCATACCACTCAGAGGCAAAACCAACACATGTTGTGCACGCGCACACACACACACACACACAATACTTATGTAGGAATGAGGCTAGAATTAAATCTACACATTTGGTTTTTCAGTTGGATTGTCACAGTCCTACTCCCTCTCACTCCCTTTGTGGATAAACAGAAGGAGGGAAGTTGTGGGTACCGGGATGCAGTGACTCCCAGTGATATCCTAGAAGGATCACAGAGCACTTATCTGTTCACCTCCCACGTCCTTTGCACTGAGCAAAGAAAATGAGAATCTGTCTCATTTCCCATTCAGCACATCTGAGATTGTAGGTGACTCCCAGGAAACAGCAGAGCAGTGACATGAGAAGAGATGCCTGACCAGAGAGTGGACATCCTGGGGCTATCTCCACCAATGCCCCACACATCTGCACCTCTGAAAAATAAAAAGCTATGGGAGATACGAGAGTGTCTGTCTTGAGAGATACAAGCTCTGGGCTTGTGTTCACTCTAGATGAGTAGGAAAGACTATGCTTTTCAGATGAGAAGAACACAAGTGTAGGAGTGAAGCTAGTGGGCTGTCCAGACTAAATTCCAGGTGTGTATTTACTAGCTGTGTGACTTTAGGCGAATTATTTAACCTCTCTGTGCCTCTCTTTCCTCCACTCCAAAATGCAAGGAATTATCATCATATTTACTCCGTGGGCTTATTTGGTCAAATTAAATGAGTTAACTCATTTAACACAAGTTCAACAAATGTTAACTATGATTATGTGTGTTAATAAGATACCTGGACTGTGAACAACATTCCCCACTAGATCATTAGATACCTGACATTCTACCTTTGGAAAGTTATTCATTGAATAGAGAATTTAGGGTGTCTATCTTTATTAAAAGGCAAAACACTTCTCGTAATGCAAAAAAAAATCTATGAGTCTTATATCTGAGATACTTGTTCTCATTCCTTCCATGGACACATCTAAGAGCAAAGTTTCATTGAATCACTTCTATGTATCTCTCACCTCTTCCTTCACCCTGCTTCCACTGCTTGTCTTAAAGGACTCCTGTGTTCCTCCGTGACACTCATTCCCCATCACTCCTCCCAATCTATATTCCTATCGTCAAGGTCAGGAGAAGCTGGCATTTTCTACATTTGTCTCATAGCACTTGTCTAATCTGTCTTCATTCCTCTGAGGTACTCTTCCCCCACCACCTGCTGTGCATCTGTCTGCAGCAATTCCTGTGACACCTCAAATTCACCACGTTCAAAATGTAGTTGCTCACTCCCTCATAGAACACCACAGCAGTTCTGCCCCCTACTTCTGTTCAAGGCATGTACATTTCACAGACTGGAAACCTAGAACTAACTTTGGCTGATTCTTCCAACCTTGTTTGTGTATGGAGGTAGCTAAAGTCCTTGTGTTCTAGGTCAAAAATGTCTCAGTCCCTCTCACCACCCCTGCCCTACATCAGGCCCTGACATTTCTCACTTGGGCTTTTGCATTAAGCCGGATGCCCTCTCTATGTATTTCCGTCCCAATCTAAAGAGCACACTGCCTCAAGTTTTGAGCAAATACTTTTTTATTCAAATAATGATGGGGCACTTGGGTGGCTCATTCAGTTACACTTCTTGGTTTCCACTTAAGTCATGATCTTTGGGATTGAACATAGCATCAGGCTCCATGCTCAGCAGAGAGTCTGCTTGAAGAGTCTCTCCCTCTGCCCCTCCCCTCCAAATAAATAAACAAATCTTTAAAAATGTAATGATTCCCCAAAGTCTGGTGAAATAAACTCAATACTTCTAGCTCTGATCTACCTTTCTGGTCCCAAATCCCACACTTACATATCTGTCTACCAACATTCAGGTTGAACTGAGTTATCAGTGATGACCAATACCATCAAATTACTCTAGGATGGCATTACCCCAGGACACAAGCCATCCTTACTCCATGTCTTTTCTTGTGCTCCAGGCACCTGAGATGACCTTTTCTCCAACTCCACTCTCTGGTCTCATAGGCCATCTTGGTTCAAAAGCTTTAATTTTTAAAAAAAAAAGATTTTATTTATTTGACAGGGGGAAACACAGCCAGAGAGGGAACACAAGCAGGGGGAGTGAGAGAGGGAGAAGCAGGCTTCCTTCCGAGCAGGGAGCCAGATGCAGGACTCGATCCCAGGTCTCCGGGATCATGACCTGAGCCGAAGGCAGTCGCTTAACCAACTGAGCCACCCAGGCACCCCAAAAGCTTTGAATTTTAAGCACTATGGCCTTGAACAAGATACTTGATTTCCCTGGACTTGGAGTAACTCTGGACCTTGTAAAATGTGCTGTTTTAAGGAACAGTTGGGAGGTTTCAGGGAGCTACTGTAATGTAAGGAGCTATGGCTCATCAAACAGAACCTATTTTTAAGTCTCAGCTCAAATAGAAAACCCCTAAAGGAAGTTTTTCCTGATTCCTCACAATAAAATAGTTCTTCTTCCCTTTTTTCTCCCTTTCTCCCACTCTCCTTCATTTCCCTCCTCCTTCCTTTCCCCCATTCATGCAACAATCTTCCCTGGGGCAGCTGTGCCATATGGGATGCAAGCCTGCCTTGGGCACATACTCAAGAGAGACATGGTAGTGACCCTCAGGAAGTTCAAAGTTTAGTGAGAGAGATGGCAGGTATAAAGACAGAGGTGTGTGTGGGTATTAAGCACATACACAGGAGGGAAGACATAACTCCTGATCAGCCCAGGAAAAGTCTGCTAGTGATAGTGAATTAAAAACTAAGCCACAGAGATGAGAAGGAACTATCCAGGCACTGCATGGGAGTGGGGCTCTGGGTAGAGGACTATGGGGTGAAATGATGGAGAGGTACCATGGAGTATGATTCCTCTTGGACAGTGTTGCTTACACTGCGGTGTGAACACTGGAAAAAAAAAAAAAAGATTTCAGGCACTCTTAAAACTCCAGAACCCCATTCCAAAATCCACCCTACAAAATCAAAATAATTTTCATAGATGAAAATACCTGTGGTTTAGGACCTATGAAAATCAACTTCAAACAAGCGCCAGAAGTGATTCTTCTATTCATTACATTGTGAAGATAGTGATCCCCATTTGGGAGTCACAGAGACACACCGTAAAGCTTCACTGAGACAAAGGAAATGGACAGAAATAGATGAGGTAGTAAAAGCAAAGGATGTGTAAGGATACATTTTTCTTACATTTTTGATTTTCAAAAATTTTTAAAGTAAATTAGAATACTAAGAAGCCATTAAAAATAATGTTATGGGGTACATTTTTCATATTGAACTGTTTATGCAAGAAAAGAAAAAATGCACATATACATATAAAATCTCATTTTTGTAAAACAAGTAAGTTTTTGCACATATATGCAGAGAAAAAGTCTTGAGGAATAAGCCTCGAAATGTTAATGGTGATTACCACTAGGCAGTGGGAGTTGGTGTAATTTTGGAGAGGATTTTATGATTTTTCTAAATGAATATGTATTTCATGTATAATTTTTAAAAAGTGGTATACGTTCCTTTTCTTCAAGGAAAATCGCTAGAACCAAAATGGAATTCTAATTAATGGCCTGAAACCTTGAGAACAAGGAGGGTTTGACCTCAGGACGGGAGGTGGTGACACAGCCCAGACTTCTTCACAGGGTGCCAGACCTAGGTCTGGCCTGAGCAAACATCTAGCAGCAAGGCCAGCAGGGAGACAGGAACTGGGGGTTAAGTCCAAGTCCTTCCCAGCCCAGGCAGCATTAGATCAGAAAATCATAGTCCCAGCTGTGAGATCATGGAAGCACAGCGAAGAAATGAAGCTGAGACACACAAGGAGTCTGGTATGGGCCAGGACCACCTGGGTGTAATCATCCTCTCCTCAGAATGTGGAAAGTTCTAGAAACCAGACGTTGTATCAGGGCTCCCCATAAACCAAGTGGAGACTCAGGGTCCTGTGTAATAGAAAAGATTTCTAATGTATTAAATTACCCTTTAGGGAACCCGCATCATTCCCCAAAGCTGAGATCCTTCACATTTTTGTATTCTATTGTGAAGTAATGACATGCTGTCCCACAACTGGGAAATTATATTTTTCGACTTTGTGTTTCTAAAGTTAACATAATTGAAGCAGTTGTCTCAGACCTAGTGTTTGGAATCTGTCCTCCATATCCTATACCCCAGACTACACTATCATTCTATGCATGTAGCTGTTTAGTGAATGTCACTATGAATAAATAATGATATACGGGATGCTACCCTTTTACGTGCAATTGTATGTATAATGCAGCTGATACTGGGGGTGGAAAAACTTTTCACTGGTCCTATATTATAGTATATAAACCATGAACATTGAATTAACCCAATAAAAGTGACAATTCTGACCCTAGGCTATACCCATTACTCTAAGGTTACAGCTCGCAAGCCAACTCAAATTGTTCTCAGTGTGGTACTTTACTGAAATACTTATCATCTGGAAACCGTATGTAGTGCATATTCTTAATAAATAATAACACATTTTATTTTGGTTTACTGAAAATTAACAGGGCATTTGGGAAATTGCTGTTATTGTGGGAGCCTGTTTCACATTTGCCTTGGCAATACAATAGCTATCTAAGTGGAAAATAGGAGAGCCCATGGCTGTTGAGGGTGGGTTTTTTCCTCTGCTGTTGGTATTCACAGAAAGCCACACAGCTGGTAACATTAATGACATCCTATATACTCAGAAGAGATGAAAGAAGTAAAAGTTGTAATGGGCTCACCCATATGAAACTGTCACTCTGAGTTGACTGGTTTTGCATTTAGACACAGTAAATCTACATTTAATACAGTAAATCTTTGCAGCTATATTCCAATCTGTAGTCCAAATGGTCTGCAAAGTTTCAAGGCTTTATCAATACGATTGTCTGAGACAGCTTTGTGGACATGCTAAGTAGAAAAGCAAAAAGCCTGGTGAACTTTGAGGGGGCTCTTCCCATGCCACGAGCCTCTCTTGAGTTGATATGTACCATTCTCTGACAGTCCTCATTCCTCTCTGCCCCAAGTTTCAGAGGCATCCTTTGTAAAGTACTCCCACCTCATAATATAACATTAAAGGCATCAGCCCCAGTATGAGTTTTAATTGGAGAATATACACTTGTGCATTTGGAGAGAAAAGGATAATAAGATTCAGGAAGGAGGGGAGAACAGGGACTAAGAAGACCAACAAAAGCAGCTTTTATGGTGGTTTCATTGGGTGTTTTTCTTCTCTGCCTTGCTGGGTAATAACTATTGCTAAGAAGACCTTGCTGCCAGCCAATAATGGTTTCAGCTTCTCAGCCCTGCCTCTACCTGGCCACCCTCCCCATGGCCACCCTGTTGGCCGCCCTCCCCTCCTTGCTATGTTGAAATGCCACAAATTATTTCGTTTTCATGCTAAGAGAGAAATACTTCCAAACAAGTTTCTCTATGTCTCTGTTGACTTTTATTTTCCATTTTGTGTGAAGTATACATTCCCGTTTGTTCTTTCCTGTCAACTCTGTGGGTCTTTGGGTGCCTCGTGCTGGCATACTAAGAAATCATAAAATTATTCATATCTAATGATGCATTTTATACTTCCTGGATTTAGAAGAATTTACTTTTTCTTACTTAATCCCCCCTTTCCACATGGCCGATTCTTGAACATTAATGATTCTATCACTTTTTTAAACAAGCAAGTTGGAAACCATCGTGACCTTTACCTTTTACTCTCCTCCTTCCCCTCCTCACCCTCCCCCACAATGATGCCTCCAGACTGACCCTCAAATTTATTACCCAACATACAGGCCTGGCCCTTATCATTTCCTCTCAAGTTATTATACCCTCCTAATCAATCTGTCTGCTTTTAGTCTTTCCCCTCCAATTCACTCTTCTATGCCACCAACACAATGTTCCTATAAAGTTCAAAAAAAAATCACATACCAGTTCTGCCTAAGATTTGTGCATAAGTTTCCACTTTCTCAGGGTTAGATGAACACTTACAAAGGAGCTGAGCAAGATGATTAAAATGAGGACTCCAGGGGTGGCCGGGGGCTCAGTTGGTTACATATCTGACTTCAGCTCAGGTCAAGTCATGATCTCAGGGTCCAAGGATCGAGTCAGACACCAGGGTCCCTGCTCAACAGGAGTCTGTCCTTTTTCCTCTGCCTCTATCTCCACTCCCTGTTCATGCTCTCTATCTCTCAAATAAATAGAATATTAAGAAAAGAAAAGAGGACTCCAGAGCCAAACTGTCTGGGTTCAAATCCCAGTTCTGCCAATGACTAACTGTGGAGAGACTAAGTAGTGATTTGAACTGCACCTTGGTTTCTCCATCTGTAAAATGGGGTAATGACAGGATCTATCTCATTATGAGAATTAAGTGAGTTAATACTAGTAAATGACAGAAAAATGACTTACACGAAGTAAGGATTACACACTTTTGCTATGGACATAAAATAATTATGCCACATTAAGCATGGAGGTCCTTCACTGCCTACACTTTACCTTTTTACCTCGCCTTCCATCGCTTCTGACCATACCCTTCACACCTTCACTACATCAAGCTACTAGCCACATATTTCTGCATATGCTATTTCTCCAACTCCAAATAGCCTCTTCTTCTGTTTCTCCATCTGGGAAAATCTATTCTGCCATTTGTTCATCTCTCATGTTTTCATAATAGTGTGTGTCCCATTGTTTCATCATGTATTGTCCCCATCGAACTTAAGAGTTTAAGATCTTTGAGATTCAAAGATTCCTTTATATTCACATCTGCAAAGTCCATATCTAAAATAATGAATAAGTTTGGACCAAATGCTCAATGAATGCTTGATGTTGGAAAGAAAGAAGGAAGGGAGGGAGGCAAAGGAAGAAAATAAGAGTTGCTTACCATTGTCTCTGGGCCAGACAAGGTGCTAAATAGTTTACATGGATAATTCTGTCCTAACAACAGCCCTGTGAGTGGATCCTATTATTAGTCTCACTTTACAGATTAAAAAAAAAAAAGGCAAAACAAAACCAACCCTGAGGTACAGACATTAGGTAACTCTTCCAACATCAGCCATGGAATGGATTCAACCATGGAATCTGAGCAGAAGCTTGCCTTCTACTGTCCCAAACCAGACTCCTTTTCTCCCTCTCCCTACCTGCCAGTCAGCACAGACTCAAGGAGAGTTCCCTTACCCTTTCCTGGGGTGGCAGAGAGGCAGGGTGGGAAGACCACAGGTTGCCAAGCTTGTACACATATCATCTACATCCCATGTACGTAAAGAATCACTGATGTTCAGTGTCCTTAACTGTAAAATATATATAAACAGTGCCCACCTCCCACCTTCTAGAATTATTGTGACATTAAAGGAGATAAAGTATATAAAGCTACATTTTCAGAGCTTTGCACACTAGGAGGTCAATATGAAACACTTATGTTTAAGATTAGCTAGACTACTAGCTCTTTGGCTTGGGAAAGAAAGCCAATTACAATTCCCATTCTTGGTGGTTTTGAAACCCAGCCTCTTTTGTAATACCAAACCAGTTTGGTTTGGCTAAGCAAGAACTTTGCTTCAAAGAAAATGTTTTATGCATACTCAAAACAAAGGCGTTAAGGAATGTTGGCAGGGAGAAGGGGATCTCCTGAAAGTAGAAGGAGCAAAGAAAATATAATCCACCATTAAAGAAAGAGCAAAATGCTGTCATTCACAGTACACAAATAAAACGAGGCTCCTTCCAGAATCAAAGTTCCAGCGACCCATAGTTCTGGAGTGTCAGCTTGAGAGTTGAGAAAAAGCAACTTGACTAAGCTCAACATTTTTTTGCAGACATAGGTGTAGAAAACCAAAAGGAAACGTTAAAACCCAGTAGAAGAGTTTTATGTTAATCTTAATTTAATTTTAACTATCTAATCAATATGTAACTGAAGAAGCATGAACTAACAAAAAAAAAAAATGAAACTTACTGAAACTGAAACTTTGTTTGACAGGTTTTCACCTTGCTTATTTTTCTTGCAGTCTCTTGACATTTTTTTCAGCACATGATCAAAGACTGGCATAACTTTTACCCCTGAAATTTAGAAGCAGTTACGAGAAGCAACTTAATTTATGGCTGTAAAGACCAAGTACATTTTTCACATGGCATAATTAAAACTAGGTCAGTGAGAAAAAGGAATGAAATACAGAGAGGTTGTCTAAATATTATGCTGATAAATGACAAATTCACCTTGAAACAATTCTTTTGCCGTTTTTCTCTTTATTTAGCAATGTCCTCTGTTTTGCATTTAAAGAATATGCAGTTTCCAAGATACTGGGTTTTCTAGCCGTACTCCATGTCAGTGTGCCAACATTACAGATGGAGCTAAAATTATTCATGGTAATTTACTGTTCTCTACAGTCAAAGGGCAAACTTGTCTCCTGCCTTTATGGTAGCCCCCTAGAACACGCTCTGCACTTATTCCTGGGCAGAGTTCCCACTGATAACCAAGGAGAGCCCACTGGTGGAATGCATGTATAGAAAATGCCACGCTGCAGATCAGAGAAGAGAATTCAGTCCAAGCCCAGCTGGGCATTCCAGAGAGAGAAAAAGAAATAAGCAAACATAATATCAACAATTGAGGGAAATGCTATGACTCTGCAAATTCAGGGTTTTCAAGTCTTACAGGAATTGTATAAAATACTCTCTGATGTGCTATGTGGTGGATGAAGCAAGGCAAAATAGCAACTAAGGGAACAGAATCCACAAGAAAAAGAAAAATAAGTCAAGGAAATCATAGAAACGTCTGATTCAATTCCAGAAAGTCACTCTTTGAAACTCATGGAACTCATAGGGCATTAAGAAGAGTGTTTCATGTGCTTAGCTTGGGATGGCTTAGCTATATGGAGGGAATGAGGAACTAATTGCACAAACTCGACCAAGTGTCTGGCATCCTAATGTCTGTTCCTCCTCGTTCTTCCCACACTCCCCTTCTCCTATAGCCACAATTCTAAACCACAACCTTTTCTAACTTCCTTTCAGCTCCTCTCTGGAGGGAAGAATGGCATTCATGTTGAGTGTGTGGCTACTTGGCAGTAACATCCAGGCTTCACCATAATTGATCATCTTCCCATCAACACTTTCAGTTGTCGGTGAAACTTCTCTGAGGCATGGGCCTGAACCCTGTCAGAGGAGTGTAATTGCTTACACCTACCTCCAACCAACCAAATTCTCTAGCAGACCATTTATCAGTTCCAACCATTTCTGCAGCCGACAAGTAAAGAAAGGCATTTCTAAGTGAATGTTTCAGTTATACATGTCTTTCGACACGGTATTTTGAATAGTCTGTTTTTGTAGGGTTGATGTGGCATTTGATGGCCTTAAAACCACAAACACCTGAAGTACCCTTCTTTGAAATAATTTAGGCATTCTCTGCCTGGCAGGCTATAGAAATAACAATTACAAAATATGCCTAAGGGATTGATCCTTCTAGGCATATAAAAATGACTATTTCTCCACAAAATCACCTTTTCCGCATACTCCATCCAGCCTTGACAAACAATGCTGCAGGCTATCATAAGCATTAGGATCTCAAGGCTTTATTTTTCTTGACTTGCTTCCCACCCCTGGAGTTCCCCCATAATACTTTAACTTCATTCTTTTCTCTCATTTAGAATCCTTCTTGAGCTCTTAGAATCAAGTACACATTTCAAAATGTGGCCTCAGGAGTGTGTGATCTAACCTAGGCCTATCTTTCTCCATGGCCAGCTAAGCTCTGCCGTGCTGACCTCATTCCAGGATCTCAGACTACCCACAGCATCTCTTGCCCCCAAGCTCTCACACATACTCTGTCCACTGCCTCGACTGAACTTCCCTAAACCCATCCTCAACCATCTTTGAACTTACTCTTGAGATCAAGAAAATCATCCTTGTGGACTTTTCCTGACTCCTAAATAAGTCAGATTCCTTCCTTGAATTCTTCCCAAATAACTCCATTTCTGCTCTGATAACATTCAATACACTTAAACTTCTAACTCTGGAAAGAAATTCCTTGAGGACAAGAACTGTGCATGTTGTGTTCATTGCTGTATTCTTAACATCTAAACCATTGCCTGGAACATGGTAGGTCCTGCAGCAGTGTACTCTAGCTGCCATAGCAAAATACCATAGGGTGGGGGGCTTAAGCAATAGAAATTAATTTTATGTAGCTCTGGAGGCTAGAAGCCCAAGATTCAGTTGCTGTCAGTGTTGGTTTCTGGTGAGGCTTTTCTTCCTTGCTTCTCACTGTGTCCTGATAGTCTTTTCTTTATGCATGCAGGGAGAAAGAGAGAGCTCTTTGGTGTCTCTTCCTCTTCTTATAAGGACACCAGTTCTATTGAAGGAAGGCCTCACTCTTAGGAACTCATTTAAGGTGAATTACCTCCCCAGAGTCTCAATCTCCAAATATTACCATGTTAGAAGTTGGAGAGTCAATATATGAATATGGGAGGGACACAATTCTGTCTATAACAGGTCCCCAGTACATATTTGTTGAGTGAATCATTAAACAAATGAATGTTCCTTTATTCCAAGTTCTTTTCTTACTCAAGAAATTGTTGGCGCATGAAGGCATGAACCATGGCTTTCTTTTTCCTGCATCCATCATGGTCCCTGGCACATAGCATATATTCAGTATATGAATTGAGTTTAGGTTCAACCTTTGAGGCAAAGGTGACCTGTGAAAATAAAGGTGTGTGTGACTGTGTATATGTTGGTATGTGTGTCTTCATTACAAATGAAAGCTACTTAATGACTTAATATGATCATATAGAAATCTAGTTCCAAACTTCTAGGCAGAAAGCAAGCAAGTAAGCTCCAGCTCAAAAATCAATTAAAGAACAGAAGCAAATAAGCGGCTTGCAAATTCAGTGCTGCTTAATTTCTTACCTCTTTATAATAACAGCACTTTCTCTGTGAAGTAATTTTCTTTTGATAAAAAGAGACCAGGTTCCCTGACCCCAGAAAGAAATGAATTAGTGATTTCTCTGCCTATGAGTTGACAAGCAACCATTACATCTTGCTCTCTGATATCCATCAGGAAACAAATGGACTCTGAAAATAATTTTTTTTTAAAGAGGTTGAGGAACCATAGAATTCCTGTACAGTTATACCTCTGGGTAATTCTTCATTTTATTTTCCTTCTTGGGGCCATCAGTGCCCTGTTGTCCATACGTACCTCATAACCACGGCCTCAAACACAGGACTGGGTCAGCCAGCAATGCCAGTCTCAACAGCAAAGTGAGCGCCTCATCTCCAGAGCCCCCCTCGCCATGGCGTGTCTTCTGTTCCCTGCAGTTGTAATCAAGAGTCACAATATTTTCCAGGCCTGTGAGAATTCTGCTCAAATGTGCTGTCTCTGACTCTAACTCTGCATGCAGTTAGACATCACGAGAAGATATTTCATTTCATCTGACCTGAATGTACCTCTTTCTGTACTAGAGAGTGAATGAAGGGTAAACCCAGATGACTATTAAATTGCCCAAATCCAAAACTTCAGTTCTGCCTTCTCCCTGCCCCATCTGTTCCTTCAGTGGGTTGTTTTGATAAGATTAGGTCTTGGGCACCTGGATGGCTCAGTTGGTTGAGCATCTGACTCTTGATTTCAGCTCAGGTCATGATCTCAGGGTTGTAAGATCAAGTCCTGCACTGGGTGTGAAGCCTGCCTAGGATTCTCCTTCTTCCTATGCCACTCCCTGTATCCCTCCCCCTCTCTCTCTCTTAAAAAAAAGAAAGAAAAAAGATTAGGTTTTGCAGATGACATTAAATAAATTTCCAGTATGTTTGGTAACAATGTCAGATTTATTGAATTCTTTCTCGTGGTACCTATATAGATTTGCCCTTGCTGTGAGCTTGTTATTTATTTTTCTCAAAAAAGTGTGCATCAAAGAATTGTGACTAACATATAATTGTTGAAAGCTGACTGAATGAATGGAACAAATGGATCATAATATAAATCATGATAACAATATAAATAACATATTAAAGCATAAAAAGTTATATAAAGTGACCATTTTTTATATAATAGTTTCTAAGATTGGATGTTTATGAGATCCACATAATCTATGTGATTATTTAACAAGAATAGTAAGGGCTTAGTTTAACTTTGGCGGCAGGGTGGGGGGAGAGATCTATGCACATTTACCAAAGGAGCTTCATTCCACATCCCCAAACCTCTGATGTGATAACTTTATCAGAAAACCTAGGGCACAGTAACAGGAGCCTATTTTGTCATATTTCCATCTGTCAACCTTATCTGTAATTTACACTGTAGCCACAACAGACATGAATAAAACTAAGCCAAATTATAGCCATTCACTAGGCACTTGTGTAAGTCTGTAAAGTTCAGTCCATTCTCACCAGCTCTTTCTTCCTGCATAGTAGACTACCTCTAAAGGACAAGGCTGGTGTGGAGGACTTTTTCACTCCAAAGTCCATCATGAAGTGATGAAACATTCAGCTTGGGATGTGTATTGGTTTCCTATTGGTGCTGTAACAAATTGCCACATAGTTAGTAGCATAAAACCACACAAATTCATTATAATCTTATAGTTTGAGATCTCAGAAGTCTGAAATGGGTTTCACTGGGCTAAAATCAAGGTTTTGGCAGGGCTGGTTCCTTCTGGAGGCTCTGGGAGGGGAACCATTCCTTGCTTTTTCCAATTTCTGTTGGCTACTTGCATTCTTTGGTTTGTAGCTCTTTCCCCCATGTTGAAGTCCCTCAATACAGCATTTTCAAATCTCCCTCTGACTCTAGTACTTACCCTCCTGCCTACTCCTCTATTATTTAGAAGGACCCCTGTAGTTAGATTGGGCCTTCCCAGATAATCTAGGATAATCTCTTATCTCAGATCCTTAGCTGCATCTGGGAAGTCCTATTTCCCATGTAAGAGAACAGTATTCATAGGTTCCAAGAGTGAGAAGACATTATTCTACCTACCATTGGATGTAAATGGTAGATAATGTGTTTTCAATGTGTTCTTTCAAATGCTTCTAATGTCCAAATTTGTCACCGGGCCCATTCTACCCAACCAGACCCCATGGTGCTAAGGTTTATGAAAGGGGGAGCAGGAGCCCAGAGTCAACTCAGGAAAATTTGTAAAGATGGAGGACTGGACAGGGAGGAAAACATTCAAGAGGACATAAACTTACATCATTACTCCTAAATCCCTCTCCATGAAGATTTTGGCTACTTAAGCATTGCCCACAAGACACCTGCAACATCCCTTTCCACTTTGCAGATGGAAAAAGAAATCATGATAAAAGAGCTTAAAAAGCTAGCTGAGGTCACAGCACTTCATGGCTAAGCAGGAAAATTCCTCCTGCTCATCAGTGATCCCATTTGTAACATCACAAATGCACATTTGCTCCTGAGATGGCTTAGTGCTTAAGTTGTTGGAATTTATCCAGACCCTGTAGTGATGGATTCAGAATACAGTTCCACATTAGGAAAAAACACAAGTTTCACTTTAATTAAAATGAGCTTATAGTAACTATTATAATTTTCTCCCTAGTATTTATGAGTCACTTAATAAAAACTTCCTAGACTCTCAGTAGTACTGTGCCTTGCTGCAGGCCCCTCACTCCACCACTTCATCATTTCATGTCCGGGAAAGATCTTGAAACAGATCATTATAGTCGAAATATCTGGGGAGTTAAAAAAAAAAAACGAACACTTTTGCATGTCGTTATTGTTGCCAGAATATATATAAAATATTTGAGTTTTTGAGACTTAGATGAAAACAGCTCATCTCACTTTTTTTTTTTTACTTCCTTAAGCTCTTTTTCCCTCTTGCTCTCATTTCTAGCACAGCACACAATGTTTTCCTTACTATTACAAGCTAAGAGAACTGCTGGATCTATGTTCCCCTACATGTGGCATCCACAGATTCATTTTCATAAACTTGGGCACACCTCTACACCTGCTCCTGCTTCTTTGATCTCTGAGTAGAAGTTTTGTAGTGGAGCAAACATCTCAGTGTGAAGTCCCCCCTGAGGTGCAGCTAGGATTCAGAAGAATGAAGGTGTCATTCTGTACATTTTGAGAGGAAATAATGTCAATGCTACATCAATTAGGCACTTGTTTCTATCATACAGAGAATCAAAAAGTAGAGCAAATCAGCTAACTTTCAAGAGTATGGTGTTCTTCTGAGAAACCCATTCAGACATTTACCTTCTTTGCCTTTCAGTTTGTTATCTGTCAACTGGAAGGTGAGCTGTAAGAACACAGCTGAGTTGAAACAAGTAGAATGGCTTTTGTGGTCCCTCTCCTGGTTCTCTGTGGGGAGCCGGGACAGCTACAAGGTGATCAAATGTACCGGATGTCAGAGAAAGGACATGCTTAAGACTGAAAGGATTCTGTTGACAAAAAAGAAGAACATGTCAACCAATTTCTCTTTTAAAAAGACAAGATAATTGATGTCTTCCCCACAACCCTTTGGGACCAGAAGGAAATAGGACAGGAAATGTCATAGAAGGAGGGGGGGAAAAGACCATTTGAGTCTGCTAGGGGTCAGGTCTGAGCATAATTTTTCCTGGAACCCCAAGTGCCTACAATGTTGCCAATTATAACTAAATGTTAGTTTAATGGGATTGACTTAATTGTATGGAATTACAGAGGTTGGAACAAGAGGCAGTTTTACACGTAATGACACTGTCATGATATGATTTGAGCATAGTCTTGTATGTCTGGTCCATATTGAACTCTGATGTTCATCTCCACCATTGTTGAACTTCATGAGAGCAATTATCTTAAAAAAATAAATCATCGATTTCATTTAAAGTTTATAAAAAAGATCAAATTACGTAAGAAACAAAATTTGAAAGTGTATTGCAAAACCATTAAGTAAACATGAATGTCCATGTTAAATATTTTTTAAACTCAAATAGAGCAAAAACACAAATGAGCCACACTGTGACCATCTGGAGAACAGAAAGTGTGTCACAGCTCCTGTCACTCCTCCAGTGGGTAACACAGTTTCTGGCACAAAGTAGGCACTTACAGCTATTTAATGAGAGAAATGGATGAACAAGAAATGGAGAAGAAGAAGGTGATGGCAGGAGAAAAAAGGAAGAAGGAGGAAAGGGAAGTATCAATGGGAAAATCAAGCAAAGATGGTTTGGAAGTAATAAAATGTGAGCTAGGGATGGGCGATGGGCAGGCATGGCTGGAGCAAAGAGGCAGATTTAAGAGAAATAAAAGATGACATTTTTTAAGTTGTGGGAATAGGAAGAAGGATGGTGAAGGGATAGTTGATAGAGGTCTATAGGGCCCAAGGGAAGTGTTGTCCATCATCTGTTGGACTGGATGTCTAGGGAGATGAACAGGAAATAATTAATCTTTTGTGAACCCCATGATCAATCAGAGACAATTATTTAATTTACTTATTGGCCAGGAGGAGGTGGTTGCAAGCTCTAAGGAAGACAGCTGATGCTGATTGTATGAGATCCAAGTGGGCTTTCATGAAGGAGGTCACTCCTGAGCAGAAGATTTAAGCATAATGTCCCAGGTAGAGGTTGACATCAGAAGTGTGGATAATGTGGAATCAGGGGAGATATGATGAGTTTGGCTTTTAAAACAATAAGGTTTTGGAGCAGAGAAATTGTCCAACATGACTGGCAGTTCATTCACCAAACTCTTACAGTTTTGCCCCCATTAAACTCTTCCGCAAGGCACCTACATCACACAAAAGCACACGCGATTGGATGCTCTTTGCCCTCTGCAACTGCTTGTTTCCATTTGTTATAGTCTTATCTGCCACAAGCAGGCAGTAATTTTTTTTAAGAGCCCTTCTTTTACATCTCTAAAGTCGTGGCTGCCACAAACTGCTTTTTAAGCCAGGAGGAAGAGCCTCATCACCCATACAGTGAACCTCTCCCTGCCACAGCAATATCCCCAGATCCTGCATTCTCATTCTTAACCTGCTACCACTTGGAGCCATCCCTGTCCAGTCCCACCTCTTAGCTCTGTCTCACCTCTCCATCTTTTTTCCTCCCCCTTGGAGTTCACGCATGCACATGGACCTGTTGGCCCCTGACCTTCAGCTTCTGCTCCAAGACTCTGGTTTAGGTTCCCCCACCCTGTCCTTCCTGCTTAAGGCTACCTTGGGTAGTTATCCAATCCTGCACACCAGTCTTACATGACCCACCTCCTAGCCCTGACCTGCCAACTATCTAATCCGAGAGATGAGTAAATCAGTCAGTACCCAATATAGCACCAGGCCGTAGAGTAGATCCTTAATAAATACTGTAACTCATAAATGAGTTAGCTTTTTAAATGTCTGGAAGTTTTTTTCTTTCTGGCAGCTATGTTAAGTTTCTATAGATTTCTGTTTCTGTAGCATATCTACCAACAGTCTAAGGCATAGACAACAACTCCCTCTTACTGAGACCCATCTCCCAAATTCAAAGAACAATTCCTTTGACCTCTGTAGAGGCAGCTTACTTTGAGGGACCCATGCACCCAGGGTAGAACTATAGACATGTGAACTGCATCTTAAGCATAGTGCATGGTGAGAACTCTGTGTAAGTTCCCTGTAAGTTAGACAAGTACTTATAATGAAAGGTTTGCGAGTTCAGAAAGCCCCCGGGTATTCGAAAAGACAGTTCATGCTTCCTGTCTGGAAAGAAAATGACAGCTCTCCTCACTGGGATTAAGTTTCAGATATTCAAGAGGAAAAAAGGAAACTTCTGAGTAATGCATTGGACCCGCTACAGGGAATTTGGTGTCTCATGAGCATCACCCCTGAGGGATCATATACCTAATGTATTGACAGTGTACCGAGGTGGGGGGCATCATTTCGGGGAAGGACGATGCCTTTCTCACTCCCAGAACCACCCAAGAGGCTGTACCTCCACCCACTCATGGATGGATGACAGGAAGGCCAATCCACTCACATCCCACAAGCAAGAGTATTTCCTAAAAATTTCTCAAACTGGTCTCGTTCTTTCCATCTACACTACCACCCTCAAATCTCAGCCAGTCTCACATGTTGTTCGGGTAGCTACAGCCACTTCCAGACCGGTTTCCCTGCCCTGGAACTCACTCCCCTCAAATGTGTTCTCTCACACCCCAGAAAGTGACCTGACATTCAAATCTATTTCCTCCTCTGCTACAGTCTTTCAACAGCTCTCTGTTGCTGGAGAACCAAAACCAAGCCACTTAGCACGTCAGAAAGTTTCCTTTGAGCTGACTTCTGCCCACTTTCAGAGCCATGTCTCCCCACCCAAACCCAACCCCAGTTCCTGCCTTCTCCTGTTCTCTCTAGCGATATTGAATTGTTATTCCATCTGCATCATATTTGAAATCACCATACTTGTACTCATTGCTGTTTTCCCTGCATTTCCCTATATTTTTCCATTCCTTCTTCACTTAGAGAAATCCATTTTTTTTTCCTTCAAGATTTAGCTCAGATAGCAGATCCTTCAGGAAAAGTCCACTGACCCTCAGCAGGCATGGTTAGATACCCCGTCTCTCTGTGTCTCCTACCACCCTAATCCCTTGACTATCTGAGTGCTTCCCTATTTCCGTGCCTATTTTCCCCAGTTCACATGCGGTTTCTATGCCACATTCTGCTTTCAGTCCCTGTCTTGCAGCAGAACACTTAAGGCAGTGCAGAGCCTCATGAGCATACATAGACTGATAAGATCCTCTAAAAGTCCTATCATTTCCAACATATTAGGCAATCCCAAATAAACATTTCTTAAATAAACGAATGTGAGTACATTTACCAAATGTTTGCAGGCAATGAATAAAAAGACATGAAGCATAAACATATGCTGGGGATCAGGTAAGGTAGGGTCAATGACTGAAACAAACAGAAAAACAAAGACAACTTGGATTCCAAAACAAGATTAACCAAGAGAAAAATTGAGAATACTTTGAAAGTGAGTATTTGTTGCTTTAAAGGGCTAAAGAACTGTAATTTAAAACTTTTGGAAAAATAGTTTAATCTTTGGAATTCTGAGAGATAGCTTCAACATCCTCTACAAACCTTCAGAATACTGATTTATTGTATTATTGACTGGTAAAGGGAAGACTGACCTGGGGGAATGATTTAATGATAGAAAGTCTCCAAGGAGTCACAAAACTTATCACTTGTCCATAAAAATGGAGGTTTGAAAGAGAAAAAAGAAGATGTAGATATAAATTATGTAGTCTTTTGGTGCTTTTGATATATGTCTCACAAAAGGCTAATGTAAGTAAGAATAGAACAGAGAAGCTTTTTGATAAAATAACAAAGCTGGATTAATATTTAAGGGACAGTGTATTTATGAGTGTGGGCAGCTAAAAGGGAGAAAAATGACTAGAAGAAATATTTAAGGTTCAGCATTAACAGTGATTTAGTTCCATTTGTTTAGTAAGGTCAGTGGTAAGAAATGTAATAAGACATATGAGACCAGCCTCTCACTCCCCATACTTAAGCCACTCCTGAGTTGTAAACTGTCACTTATGAGGTCTGTATTTAATTATTCTAATAGATCCACTCACTTAGAATCACCCTTTTACTAGAGTAAATAACACTGAAATGCAATGCAAGGCAAGAATAGACATGTAATTTACAGTTTAGAAAGATAGGACATATATAAGAGAGTGCCAGGAACACACAGGATTTGTGTTGGGCTAAACACAAGATCTGCCAAGTAGGTGGCCCTCAAAGTCTCTACGACTGTGTTTACACAGCACCACTTCTGACAGTCCCTGCAAAGGACAGGCAAAAAATGAAAACCAGGGGCGCCTGGGTGGTTCAGTCGGTTAAAGCCTCTGCTTTCGGCTCAGGTCATGATGTCAGGGTCCTGGGATCCAGGCCTGCATTGGACTCTCTGCTCAGCAGGGAGCCTGCTTCCTCCTCTCTCTCTGCCTGCCTCTCTGCCTACTTGTGATGTCTCTGTCAAATAAATAAATAAAATCTTAAAAAAAAAAAAATGAAAGCCAGTTAGAGCAAAAAGGCACTTTCCAGTATATATCCTTACTTCAAATCAGTACTTGGTTTGATGCAAGAAATCTTCCAGATCCTGACCAACTTATCAGCAAAGAGCCTTCATAGGAAGTCAAAAGTTTTTCCATGAGGCTTAGAAGAAATGCACCATGCAACCTTCCAAATAAAGCAATGTGAATGAAAACGTGAGCTCATGCCTTCGTTTCATATACATGTATATTTAATCCCCTATTGGGTGCCATGTACCAAATGTTCTGAGATCACAGATGAAGAGAAATCCAAAAAGACTTCACAGGGGAAATGATCTTCAGAATGAGCCTTGAAAGGTGAATGATGGGTAGACAAGCAAGACAAGGTATCCCAGGTAGACTGATTAACACCGTACAAATCCAAAGAAGAAAGCAAAAGCAAGATCAATTTAGGACACACAAGTCTGATATGGTTATACAGAAAAACAGTATAACTTGAAGGAAAGAACATATGATCTGAATCAGATACTAACTAAATGACATTGAGCAATTCATCTCCTTGAAAAAGTACTTTTTAAGAAAAAAGGTAATATGATATCTATTTTCAAGGGTTGTTAGAAGGAAAAAAAGAAACTACAGTATATGGAAGTGAATAGTGCAGAGTATATGGTCAATAATTTATTTTTGTTGTTATTAGTACAAATAGCTGACATGATTTCAAAACAAAATGAGACTTAATGTTGTCAAAAATATAGCGAATCTAGTCTTGTCCTACATTATTAATTGTGTAACCAGTGTCGTGGTGCCCGTCCCAGACCTCCCCTTCAGGACTGAGGTACTCATTCCCCCAGCTACTAGGTGCATTGCTTATTGATGGCTAATTCCTGCATCCAAATCCAAGAATTGCCCACTGCCAAAGAGAGCCCTGCTGACCAAGGTTAAGCTGTCTCCCCAGTGCATCCAATGATTGATTAATGGAAAAGTACAAAGTCCTGCCATCTTGCCTCAATTTGGAAAAACTGTGCAGGACCACTCCAATCCAGGGCTCCCCGGTTGGGCCAAGCAATTACAGCTGTACCTCAGTTCAACTTCTTCTCCTATCTATTCCTATTCTCCTCAATTTCTGATTTGTGCTGTTTCTAAGTGTAAACCCGTTGTATACAAATCTCTGTCTGAGGGCCTGTTTCCAAGAAACTCAACCTAAGGCAGTTACACTCTGTTAATTCATTGCAACACTAAGAAAATCAATGTAGTTCAGATTTATGAGACCAATTCATTCATAATAACCTCTTAAAACTTATTGACGAGGGCCTAAGGCACAACTACCTTGCCCTGGGCTGAATTTCACCCTCAGAAGCATTGTCAGTGGCCTCTGTGTACTCTTAGTAGTATTTCTACTAAAGACCTGACATAGAGAGCAGAGACTCCAAGCCTTAGAGATTCAAACAAGAAACAACATTTGACCATTCCATGCCTCCAGATCTATTAGATGCTACCAAACAAAGGCAGAAGAAACAGATTTCACAATACAATACAGAAAAGTATGCATTCTCTACACCTTCAGCTTGGTGAGGAAAGTTTTCCTGTCCTGAATCATTTCTGGGCTAGTGTAAATCCTTACCCCAACATAGCTTAACACAGTAGTAAAACTAAATAAAAGCACTGATGTCAATTACACAGAGAATTTCTTTCATAAAGATTGGATGCCACGTTTAGAACTTTTGGTCCTATAGACAAAATGTATTAAAAATGAGAAGTGAGAAAGCCTAGAAAAGCATTTATTCCTTTCCAGGTGAAAGGCAAGATAACTGCCAGGAATCCCAGCTAGCCTCGTTGGAGCCCCTGTTTTCAAATCTATCAGACGCTGAAGACTTTTCTTTGCTCAAAAGGGATGAAGGTTCTTCTGAAGGCAATTGCTTCACCCCATTCCACTGGCTAAAGCAAACAGAAAAAGGTTGCTTGGATGCTCACACTCCCAAAGCAGATTTGTATTGATAAAGTAACCAAAGCTATACTTGGTGATGTTTCTTGATTTTGTAAACAGATAGAGACAAATTCGCAGGAGTGAGAATAACTCTCACATACTTTACCATTTTTTACACTTTGTTGAGCAGTCAGCAGAGAACTTCACACTTCATTGAAAATCCATTAAAACAATCACTAGGTTATTAGCACGAACTTTTAAGCACCAGCTTTCAAACTCCACTTATAAAGAAAGCTCTTTGATAGACCCTCAGCTCCTTTAGCAAGCGCAATCCTAAGGAGCTTTAGTAGACATCCAAAAATAAAACCAAGAAAAGGAAGAATGGAAGGAAAGAAGGAAGGAAGGGAGGGAGAGAAGGGGGAGGGAGGAAGAAAGGATAGAAAGTTGTACTTACTGGAAAAAAAGAAAGTATCATGCACAAATCACTTACATAACAGTATATGTTACCTGATACAGCCATTATCTATCACTCCTCAACTATACTTGGTGAATTATAGATGTCAGTAAATATTAGATGATTCAGGAATGAGTTTCCTAAGGCAATCACAAATATCTCTTGAGTACCTACCAAGGCTTTAAATATTATTTGTTTAGTTAATAACTCCCATATGTTATCTTCAGACCGCACCTCACCCTTTAACTTCAAACTTACATTTTCTCCTGCCTATTTGGATCTCACTTAGATGTCTAACAAATCCTCAAATAGAACCTATGCAAGACTGAACTCTTCTTCTAAAACTGTTCTTTCTGTAGGATCCTGCATCTCAGACATATGGTATATACTTTTTCTTCCGTTTTCTTTTAATCCACACAATTAATTTGAGATTCATTTGTGCCTTTGCATTTATCAGTAGCTCATTTTTTTTGCTGAGTAGTATTCCATTTTCTGGATATTCACAAACTCGTCTGTCCCTGCATTATTAGTGGACGTTTGAGTTGTTTCTTGTCTTTGTAACTGAACTAAAGGACAGTCTGTCCACATGATGACCAACCCAATGAAAACTGACACTGAGCTTTTGCCATGAAGATAGGTGATTTGTTGGTGTAGTGCCACCCAGGAGAAAGGGGAGCTAATGTTCAAAAGTCCCAAACTCCTTGATGGCTTGGGAGTGAGGGTTTTTAAAAGCAAAATTTGGGGCAGGGCCTCCTGAGAAGAAGGACACCATTGATCAGAGACCCTTGAGGTCATGCTAACCAGGGTTGGTGCCACTTCAGCTGGTCCGCTGGAGGTTTCGTCCATCTCAGGAGACTTGGATTCTGAGAAATATATCTTTATTCTTTGTGTTAGAGAATTCTTTAGGTAGAGCTGGTGATTATATCACTAGGGTGGTGCTTATTAACTACTTGTCCTATAGTTTCCTTTGAAAGGTAAGCTAGTGTTCTTATCCCTTGAGCCTATTCCTTGGCTGTGCCTGGGGTTTAAAACAACCTCTAGTGTTCATTCTTCCATCTGAACTGACAAGATGGACGACAGCTTCATTTTGGACTATAGCAAATATAATTGAATAAATTTCAAAGAAGCTATAAGGTAGGTATATGTTTAAATTTTTAAGAGACTGACAAACTGTTTTTCAAAGCGACTGTGCCTTTTTACATTCCCACCAGGAAGGCATGAGGGTTCCAGTCGCTCTACAGTCTCTACAATACTTGGTATAATTATTCTTTTTGATTTGGGTTATTCTAATAAGTGGGTAGTGGTATCTCATTGTGAATTTAATTTGAAGTTCCCTGATGAACAGTGATGTTGAATATCTTTTCAAATGCTAATTCGCCATTCATACATCTTTTTTTGGCGGAGTCTCTATTCAAATATCTTGCCTATTTTTAAATTGCCATTGTTTGATTATTTTTATTATTGAGTTTTGAGATTTCTTTATATATTCTTGATATAAGCCTGTCATCAGATACTTGCAAACATTTTTCTCCAGTATGTGGCTTGCCTTTCCATTTTCTTAATAGTTTCTTTTGAAGAGCAGAAGTTTTTAATGTTGGTGAAGTCTACTTTATTAATTTGTTCTTTTATGAATCATGCCTTAATCCCATATATAAGAATATTTTCCTAATCTAAGATCGGAAATTGTCCCCTAAGTTTTAGATTACACATTTAGGTTCATGACCCATTTACCCATTTTGAGTTAATGTCTGTATATAGTACAGGATATTCAAGGTATAGATGGAAGTTTTTCTTTCTTTTCTTTTTTCTTTCCTTCTTTGGCTTATAGCTATTCAATTGTCTGCACAGCTTTAGTTGAAAAGACTTTTTTCCAGTGAGTTGATTTTGCACTTTTGTCAAAAATCAGTCATCTATATATTTGTGAGTCTATTTATGGATTCTCTATTCTGACCCATTTCATTATATTTATGCTGATATCATAGTACTTTGATTAATATAATTTTATAAATCTTGATATAGATAGTATTAGTCTTCCAACTTTGTTCTTATTTCCAACTTCGCTCATGTTTTGGCTATTCTAGGTCCTTTGCATTTCCTTATGAATTTCAAAATAAGCTTGTCAATTTCTACAAAATAGCCTACTGATATTTTAATTTTAATCACTTTAAATTTAAAAATATATAAATAAATAAATAAATAACATTGAATTTATAGATCAAATTTTAGACAACTAACATTAACAATATTGAATCTTCAAACTTATGAACAAGGCATGCATCTCTATTTCATTAAGTCTTTTAAAATTTCTCTCAATAATGGTTTGCAGTTTTCAGGATATAGGTTTTGTATATTTTTGTCAGATTTATCACTAAGCGTTGCCTACTTTTGATTGTATTATGAATGATACATTTTTAAATTTTAATTTCTGATTGCTTATTACCACTATATAAAAGCAAAATTAATTTTGTATATTGCTCTTATATCTTGTAACCTTGTTAAACTTGGTTTCCAATTCAAATGGGTTTTTTGAAGCTGTCACTTGATTTTCTACATAAATGCTTATGTTATCTTTGAAGTCAGTCAGTTTTGTTTCTTCTTTTTCAATATGACTGTTTTTATTGGTCTTTTTTACCTTAAATCACTGGCAAAAACCTCTGGCACACTATTAAGTGGGCATAGTGATTGCAGCCATTCTTGTCTTATTCCTGATCTTAAGGAAAATATTTAGTCTTCAACCGTTAAATATGATATAACCTATAGGGTTTTGATAAATGTCTTTTAATCAGTTTATGGAAGTTCCCTTCTATTCCTAGTTTCTTGAGAATTTTTATCAGGAATTGATTGTCAAATGCTGCTCGGCATCTTAGATTGTATCTTTTTCTCAGTTTGTTAATGTGGTAAACTGTATTAATTGATTTTCTATTGATAAATCAATGCTGCATGCCTCAGATAAATCTACTTAGCCATGATGTATTATCCTTTATTATTGGAATCAGTTTGCTTAAATCTTGTTCAGAATTTTAGCACTTGTGTTTATAAAAGATATTGGTTTTAGTTTTCTTTTTTATGATGTCTTTATTTGGCTTCATATCAAGGTAGTGCTGGCCTCAGAATTAATTTAGAAGTAATGTCTCTTCTTCAATTTTCTAAAAATTTTGGATAGTACTGGTATAAATTATTTCTTGAATAATGTATAGAATTCAGTACTAAAGACTTATCTCTTCAGATTTGTGGAAAGGTTTTTAACTATAAATTCAATTTTTAGATTGATATGGAGATATTTAGATCATCTC
Source organism: Spilogale gracilis (assembly GCA_004023965.1). Classification (NCBI taxonomy): domain Eukaryota; kingdom Metazoa; phylum Chordata; class Mammalia; order Carnivora; family Mephitidae; genus Spilogale; species Spilogale gracilis. The sequence continues at coordinate 193,546 of PITA01000211.1, read as the reverse complement.
ATTTTTCCTCAGTTAGTTTTGATAGTTTGTGTTTTTTAAGAATTTTGTCACTTTTCTCTCGATTGTGGTATTTATTGGCATAAAATTGGTCATTATGTTTCTTTACAATAATTTTAATATTTATAGAATTTTAATGATGTCATCTATCTCATTTGTGATATAATTTGAGAATAATTTTTTTTCTATATTAGTTTGGAAAAGGGTTTATCAGTTTTATTGATTTGTCTCTAAGAATAACTTTTGGTTTCAATGAATGTTTTTGTTTTCTAATTTTTTGTTTGTTTTTGCACTGGTAATTATTTTCTTTTATATTTTTTAAAGATTTTATTTATTTTTTTGACAGATAGAGAGCACAAGTAGGCAGAGAGCCAGGCAAAGGGAGAAGAAGCAGGCTCTCTGCAGAGCAGGGAGTCCGATGCATAGCTTTATCCCAGGACCCTGGGATCATAACCTGAGCCAAAGGCAGTCTCTTAACCAACTGAGCCACCCAAGTGGCACTGATGATTATTTTCTTTCTTCTGCTTACTTTCAATGTATTTTTTTTTCCTTTTCTAGCTCTTAAGGTGGGAACTGAGATAATAGATTTGAGACCACTTCTATTTTTTAATGTATTCTATGCTATCAATTCCTCTCTCCAAAAACTCTTTTAGTGACATTCCACAAATTCTGACATGCTGTGCTTTTATTTTCACCTAGTTTAAATAGTTTCTAATTTCTATTTTGATTTGTTCTCTTTTTGACCATGAAGAGTTGTTATTCAATTGGTATAAAGTTCTAGTTATGCAAAATGAATAAGTTCTAAAGATCTGTTATACAGGGTTGTGCCTATGGTTAACAATATTGTATTCTGCACTTAAAAATTTGTTAAGAAGGGTGCCTGGGTGGCTCAGTCACTAAGCGGCTGCCTTCGGCTCAGGTCATGATCCTGGAGGTCTGGATTGGAGACCCGCATTGAGCTCCCTGCTCAGCGGGAAGCCTGCTTCTCCTTCTCTGACTCCCATTGCTTGACTCCCCATTGCTTGTGTTCCCTCCCTAGCTGTGTTTCTCTCTGTCAAATAAATAAAATCTTTTAAAAAAATTGTTAAGAGGGTAGATTTCATGTTAGTATTCTTACCATGATATAAATTCATCAGTTTAAAAGAAATATACTCATGCACTCTAAAAACTAAAAATAACAATAAAATTAAACATAAAAATTACAATACAACACAAATTACAACATGAAATTATGCATAGAAAAACAACTGAAAGGAAAAAAGTCATCATATTCTTAGTTCTTTTTTTCTATTTTTGAATTTTCTTTGAAATTTATAAACTTTATAAAATGAAAATCATATCATAGATCATACACTATATTTGAAAATAACTATAGTTTAGCTCTGTTTTTCATTAAAATACTGATTTTCTTTAGGAAAAATCAATGATCTTTTAAAATATTTAAATAATGAACAGATGCTATATATTTATTCATATAGTTACCATTTTTGGTGGTTTTGATTCCATTGTGTCAATCCATATTTCTACCTGTTGTCAATTTTCCTTCTGCTTGAAGAAGTTCCTCAACATTTCTTATATGTGAATCTGCTGACAAAGAATTCCTTCAGGTTTTTAGTTGTTTGTTTGTGTTTTACCGTCTCGCTTTTACAGTTCAGCACTGTTAAATATATTTATGTTGTGCAACAGATCTCCAGCTCTTTCATCTTGCAAAGCTGAAACTATACTGGTTAAATAATAACTCCCCATTTCCACAGCCCCTGGCAACCACTGTTCTTTCTGCATCTATGAGTTTGACTACTTTACGTACCTCATATTAGTGAAATATTAATATTTTTCTTTTTTGTGGCAGGTTTATTTCACTTAATATAATGTCCTCAAGGTCCATCCATGTCGTAAGACATGACAATATTTTTTTTTACTTTTTTAACACTGAGTAATATTCCATTGTGTTTATATACCACATTTTTTTAAATTCATTTATCCATTGTTGAGTATTCAGTTGTTTCTCCCTCTTGGCTATTGTAAATAATGCTACATAGACCATGGGTGTGTAATATTTCGTTGAGTTCCTGATTTCAGTTCTTTAGAGATATATCCAGAAATGGGATTGTTAGATCCTTTGGTAGCTTTATTTTTAATTTTTTGAGAAACTTTCATATTGTTTACCGCAGTAGCTCCACCATTTTGCATTCCATCGACAGCATGAAAGGGTCCCAATTTCTCCACATCCTTTTCAACACTTATTATTTTTTTGCTTTTATAATGACCATCCTAATAAATGTGATGTCATAACTCATTGTGGTTTTTGATTTGCATTTCTCTAATGATTAGTGATGTAAGTGTCTCTTCATTTACTTGTTAATCATTTGTACATCTTTTTTGAAAAAATACCTAGTTAAGTTCTTTGCCCACTTTTAAATAAAGTTACTTGACTTTTGCTGTTGTTGTTGAATTGTAAGAGTTCTTTATAAATTCTGGATATTAACCCCTTATCAGACATATGATTTACAAATATTTTCTCCCACTCAATAGATTGCTTTTTTACTCTACTGATTATTTTCTTTGCTACACAAATGTTTTTAAGGTTGATATGTCCCATTTGTCTATTTTTGCCTTTGGTGTCTACAGTTTAATACCATACCCAGGAAATTATTGCCAAATCCAGTATCATGAAGTTTTCCTTCTAGGCATTTTGTAGTTTTAGGCCTTACATTTTGGTTGTTAGTACATTTTGAGTTTAATCTTTGCCTATGGTTAAAAGTAAGTGTTATATGCTGACTTCTTCCCCCCCAAATTCATATATTGAAGTCATGACCCACAATTTGACTGTATTTGGAGATAGGGCCTTTAGGGCAGTAATTGAACTTAAATGAGGTCATAAGTGTAGGGCCCTAATCCAGTAAGACTGGTGTCCTAATGAAAAAGAGGAAGAGACACCAGGGTGCACAAGCACACAGAAAAGGCTGTGAAAGGACACAGTGAAAAGACCACCATCACAAACGAATGAGAAAAACCTAGGAGAAACCAAATCTTGGATTTCTAGACCCCAGCACTATGAGAAAAACATTTCTATCCTTTGACATTTCTACCCAGTCTGTGATATTTTATCATGATAACACTAGCAAACCAAGACAGTAGGGTTGAACTTCATTCTTTTGTAATGGATATCTAGTTTTTCCAATACCATTTGTTGAAGAGAATTTTCAGTTGTTATATATCTGCAGACAATTTTTATTTTACTTTCTTTTTAAAAAAATATTTTCCCTGGATGTATTAACTTAAATTCATAGATTTTTTTTTTCTTTCAGTGTTCTTTACATGTTGCTCCACTGCCGTCTTACTGCATTGTTCCATTGAGAAATCAGCTGTCAGCTTTATCTTTGTCCCTCAGTTTTTAACATGCCTCCTCCCTGAAGCTGCTAGAAAGGTTTGTTTTATCTTTTGTTTTGAGCAATTTAATCATAATGTCTCTTTGTGTAGTTTTCTTCATGTTTCTTTTACTTAAGTTTTAAGAAGCCTCTTTGATCTTTGGGTTTACAATTTTCATTAAATGTGGAAAATTTCAACATGATTTCTTCAAACATTTTTTTCTGTCTCTCTCTTTCCTCATGTCTTTTGAGGACTTCAATTACATATACACTATGCCACTTGAAGTTATCCTGTAGCTCACTGATATTCTTTGCATTTTTTAAAAAAAATTTTCTCTCTGTATATTTCATTCTGAATTTTCTGTTGCTATGTCTTCGATTTCATTCATCTTTCCATTTGCAATATTGAATCCATGCATTTTCAATGGAGGGACTTTTACAGTATGTGTGTGGCTATAAATTTCATAAGAAATAAAGATTATTAGGGAAAAAAATCCAAAAATTTTCCTTGAGAGTGTTAATAAGAAAGGTTAAGAAAGTTGGTATAATCTTCTATTAATAACATACAGTGTATTTTTCATCTCTAGATCAGACATTGTAGGTTTTTTTTCTCTTGACATTAGATTTAGGTCCATTTCATATTCTCCATGTTTCTATTTAACTTTTTGAACAAATGGGATCCAAGTATAAAAGGTGCTTTAATGTCCTTGTCTGCAATTCTACCTGTGTCAATTTTGGGTGAGTTTTAATTGATTGAGTTTTGTCCTCATTAAAGGTCATATTTCTCTACTTCTTTCATGTTTGATAATCTTTGATTAATGCCAGAAATGTAATTTTACTTTGTTTTTGTATTTCTATAAATATTCTTAAGCCTTATTCTATAATGCATTTAATTTACTTAAAAGAGTTTAATACCTTTAGGTCTTGCTTTTAAGATTTGTTAAGTGAGACCAGAGTAGCATTTAATTGAGGGCTAATTATTCCCAAATACTGAGGCAAAACTTTTAGGCTCTACCCAATGTCCCATGAATTATGATATTTTTCAGGATGGCTGCTCTTAACCTTTTGTAAATACTGGGTACTATTGCCTCTCATCCCTTTGGAACATTCTTTCCCCAGCCTCAGGTAGTTTCTTCACATGCATGCATACATGTGCTAATCAATTTACTGGTAAGTAATCAAGAGGAGCCATCTGCAGTTCTCCAGCTAACTCTCTCTCTCCTTCGCTCTCTCCCTTTTGTTCTCTCTTTTGCATCACTCTGTCCTACAAACTCCAGCCACCTTGGTCCCCCCAGACTCACCCAGTTCCATCTCAGCTGAATAAGTTTTCTGGGATCATCCTGGGTTCTCCCCCCATGTACCACAGACTAAAAAGTAAGGCAATATTGGGCAATATTGGGATCCCTCACATCTTCCTTTTCTCACAGATCCCTGTCCTTTATTGCCTGAAATATCCAGTGTCTTGTTGTTGTTTGATGACTTGAAAACTGTTGTTTAATATATTTTATATTCTTCCCTTTAGTTGTGTTACATGGGAATATAAACTTGGTCTCTTTTTCCACCTTGTTCTGAAATGGAAGTTTACAAGTCAAAATATTAACATATTTTTTTTCTTTTGCTTCTACATCTAATCCATCAGAAATGATTGTTGGATTTACCTTTAAAACATACCCAAAATCTAACCATTGTTCACCATCTCTATGGCTACCAAATCATGACTGGTACAAACCACCATGATGTCTCAAAGATTATTTCAATATTCTTGTAATTGATCTCCCTTCTTCTACTTGCCTTCTTGTGTGCTATTCTAATAACAGCCAAAAAGGTCCTGTTAAAATTTTAAGCCATATTATGTAACTCTTGTGTTCAAAATCATCCAGTGTCTTCCTATTTTTAAAAAAAGTTAAACTTTTTAAAATGCCCTAAAATGTTCTAAGTGATATACCTCAATTAGTGCTCACCTCCTCCTACTATTCTTAATTTTCTCCATCTTCCCCAACTCTGTTTTTCCTAGAATACAGCAAGAGTACAGGTACCATTGGTCTTTGAATTTGATGTTCCCTCTGCCCAGAGGAGTCTTTCCTCATAGAGGCATATAAATGTATTCAATGTGATGAACTTGTTTATGTGCTCAAGATAAAATACATTTATTTACCTATCCAGTCATTAAATAAACATTATGTAGTATAAATTGTGAATAAAATGCATCTAGTAACTTTCCTCATAGAATCTACAGACCGGATAGTAAGAGAGACAATAAAAAATTGATTCATCAGTTAATTCAACAAATATTTGTTGAGCATCTAGTATTATGTGCTAGATTATGGGAAAATAACAAGGAAGAAAAAAAATTTTAAATCTGCCCTTATAGAGCTTACATTCTAGTGGCAGAAGAGAGGGAATAAACAAATAAGTACATATATACCATATAGAAATGAATGCTTTTGGGGCGCCTGGGTGGCTCAGTTGGTTGGGCGACTGCCTTTGGCTCAGGTCATGATCCTGGAGACCCAGGATCGAGTCCCACATCGGGCTCCCTGCTTGGTGGGAAGCCTGCTTCTCCCTCTCTCACTCCCCCCTGCTTGTCTTCCCTCTCTGGCTGTGTTTCTCTCTGTCAAATAAAAAAAAAAAAAATCTTTAAAAAAAAAGAAATGAGTGCTTTTGCAGAAAAAAATAAGGCACCATAGGAGAATGGATAGTACCAAAGTGAGGATCAAGGTAGGCTTAGTTCTTTTTTACAGATCCATTGAAGAACAGTTTCCTAGTAAGATAATACTTAACAGAGATCTGATATTTATTTATTTGTTTATTTGTTTGTTTATTTATTTATTTGACAGAGAGAGAGATATCACAAGTAGGCAGAGAGGCAGACAGAGAGAGGGGGAAACAGGCTCCCTGCTGAGCAGAGAGCCCAATGCGGGCCTCAATCCCAGGATCCTGAGATCATGACTTGAGCTGAAGGCAGAGGCTTTAACCAACTGAGCCACCCAGGTGCCCAACAGAGATCTGAAAAAGTTATGGGAGTAAGCCATGTGGCTAAGTGAGCAAGATGTATCCCAAACAGAGGACAGCGCATGGAAATGTCTTAAGGCAGGATTAGGCTTTGTGCATTTGAGGAAGGGCTAGGAAGGTATGACCAATTCTACCTTTGAAAGATGGCAACAGTGGGGCGCCTGGGTGGCTCAGTTGGTTAAGCGACTGCTTTTGGCTCAGGTCATGATCCTAGAGACCCGGGATCGAGTCCCACATCGGGCTCCCTGCTCGGCGGGAAGCCTGCTTCTCCCTCTTTCAGTCCCTCTGCTTGTGTTCCCTCTCTGGCTGTGTTTCTCTCTGTCAAATAAATAAATAAAATCTTTAAAAAAAAAAAAGAATGAAAGAAAGATGGCAACAACAACAAAAGTTAGAGGTGAGGTGCTTTTCTAGTTAAATCCATCAGAGAAAAAAGAAGTGAGGTACTACAGAGGGAAAGAGCTGAAAGCTGAACAAAGGCTCAGAGATATCAGAGATATGAAAGGAGCTGCAATATTTGTAGAACTGAATGCAATCCAGTATGAGTGAAGCTTAACTTATTAGAGATAAACTTGATAAGTTTTGCAATGTCAAGATTGTTATAAAAATTTGTATTATAGGGGCGCCTGGATGGCTCAGTTGGTTAAGCGACTGCCTTCGGCTCAGGTCATGATCCCGGAGACCCGGGATCGAGCCCCACATCGGGCTGCCTGCTCGGCAAGAAGCCTGCTTCTCCCTCTCTCACTCCCCCTGCTGTGTTCCCTCTCTGGCTGTGCTTCTCTCTGTCAAATGAATAAAATCTTAAAAAAAAAAAATTGTATTATATACGCTTGGCAAAAGGAGGATAGAAAGTTTTGATCAGGAGACTATGAATGAAGAAATATTGGAGAATAATGACATAATTAATATCAGAATCTGGCTAAGAGGATTAAGTCTAGGTACTAGTCAGAACTCCAAATTATCTTAAGAAGTTGTTGGGAACCATGAAAGAAGAAAAAGACAAGAAAGTATGTGGAAAGCCATAGAATAGGTTCTTGGAGAAAGAAGATAGTTAAGCAGTACTTTTTAGGAGATTTTATTGTTATATGAATGTTATATTCTTCAGTGTTTCTAAGAAATCTTTAGCAAAATATCTAGACTATTATTTAACGTAACTCAGGTTGGATTTGTGGTTTGTCCTGAGATGTCACAGTTTTCTGGGTTAGCGACTAAGATGACAGAAGCTGAAGAATCCAGTTCTAGTCAGGAAAAAGTCGTTATTGTTAAAACCTCTGGTATTGCTTGATCTTAGTATGCATTAAGGGATATGGGTGTTTGCTATTGGAACATTGCTCTGTTGTGTTATTATTACATATCCCATGTACCCTTTATTTTTGTCTTCCTCTTTAGACTGGACCTTGAGAACACTTCACTGGTGTGGTATTGTAATTTATAATGAGATATATCTTTAATCTTCAAGCCTATTTCTCACAGAGAGTTTTTAAAACTAGGAGTTTTCGTAGTGATAAGAGAGATAAAAATGTCTTTTGTTGTGTTAACTAGGTGACTACCAGAGGGTAAGAGGCTGGTTGCCAAGAAAACCACCCATGTGATTAAACCATCGGAACTTTCAGTTTCTCACCTAACCTTGGGAGAAGGGAGAGGATCTAGTGTTTGAATCAATCACCAAGGGCCAGTGATTTTCTCAACCATGCCTATGTAATGAAGCCTTCTTAAAAAAAAAACAACAAAAGGAGGGGGTTTAGAGAGCTTCCTGGTTGGTGAACACGTAGAGATTTGAGAAGAGTGGCATGCCTGGAGAAGGAATGGAAGGCTCTGCCCCCTTTCCCTATTTATCTCTTTCATCTGGTGTGGAGGATTGCAGGGCGGTGGGACCGTCTTATGGGACTGAGTCTTTAACCTGTAGAATCTCATGCTTCTTTCAGTAGATAGTGTCAGAATTGAGTTGAATTATAGGACACCCAGCTGGTGTTAGAGATTACCTATTGATGCGGAAACCACCCGCACACACACATAACACATTGGAATTGGGTTGGTGAGAGTGGAGTCAGAATCTTTAACAGAATTGCAAAAAGTAAAAACAATGTCTTATTCACTCATTCAAAAATACTTTTGAATGCCTACTATGAACCCCACAGTGTTCTAGACACATCCTCATAGAACTTATCTTCTCACTGGGAAAGGCAGACAATAAACAAAAGATGTTTGTTTATTTGTTCATTTGTTTCTATAGTGGCAATCTTTTTTTTTTTGAATTTTATTTATTTATTTTTCAGAGAAAGAGTGGGAGAGAAAGACCACAAGCAGAGGGAACAACAGACAGAACTGGCAGAGGGAGAAGCAGGCTCCCTGCTGAGCAAAGAGCCTGCTGTAGGACTCTATCCCAGGACCCAGGGATCATGAGCTCAGCTCACCAACTGAGCCACCCAGGCATCCCTATAAGTGGCAATCTTATGAAAAATTTAAATCAGGCAAAGGAAATACAAGCAGTTATGGAAAGGATTGAAATTTTAAATTGAATAGTAACAAAATGCCACATTAAGAGAGTGACATTGGAGCAAAGTTGACACGAATGAGCATGAAAGAGCACCTTGCAGAGTGTTTCTGAAAGGAAATAGCTAAGGCTAAGACTTTCCTGTCACAGTTGATGAATAGCAAGGAGACCAAAGTAGCTGGATGGAACCTGGTAAGAGATGGAAGAATACAGGTAAGTAGGTAGGATCATGTAGGAGCTTGAAAGCCAGTGTAAGACTGTGGCTTTTACTCAGAGTGGTGCAGGAAGCTCTTGGAAATTTTTGATCAAAAAGGTAATCTTATGTATTTTGATAAAACAGATCTGAGTTGAGAAGAGACTAAAGGAAATCAGAGTTTGAATTGGGGAGTCCAGCCAGGAAGTGATTGTAAGAGGTTATGGGGCTCAGACCAGAATGGTAGCACCGGGGGTGGTAAGAAGCAGTTTAATTCTAGATCAATTCCAATAGTTGAACTAATAGCGTTTGCTGATGGATTTGGTGGTGAGCCACATGTTCAATGTAGAGTTTCACCTTGAGAGAAGTTAAAAGCCATCCTGAATACAAGCCTCCAGGCTGTGCTTAATACAAAGAACTATCAGTGAGTTCTAAGCTTAGAAACACATCTTCCCAGAAAAATGAAAAATTTAAATCACTCTTTCAAAATGTGGTTATGTATTCTTTTCTAATAGGTGAGGAGGTAGGGAACCTAAAGTTTAACAATATCAACCCTTATAGGCTTCCTTTAAAAGGCTTCAAATTTATCTCAATAGGAAGGTATCACTTTACCTAAAGCATAATATATAATTTAAATGCTAAATAAAATGTTTTCAGTTTGGATGTAGGGGTAATTAAGGGGAAAAAAGATATCAAGATATGGCTTATGGACTACTCAGTTATTCCTTCATTCTTTTAACATCACTGTACAAATCTTGACTGTTAAAGAATTCTTATTCCTTCTGGTGGAAGTGTCCCTTGGTTTCTCATACCAGCCTTGACATGAAATCAACTCCATGTCTGGGAGGTCCACATTCCGTGCAACAGCCCTCCCTCAATCTTAGAGATGAAGGAGGAGTGAAACCCTTTCACTTAAGCTACAGTTCATTCTGAATTTCTTTCAACTGCTCAGTTTTGGAAACTAAATATGCCCAGCTAGGAGTGGAGACTGAGATTCCTGCCTATTTCCTTCCTAAACATGCACCTTATCTTTGTCTCAGTTTTGAGAAAATCAAATATCATTAGGTTTCCAAAAATATTTATCTTGGAGCTTTGGGAGAATTCCTAGTTGGTGAGAAAGTGCTATTTCAAAGAAGGCAGGAAATAAATCTCTCGATGATACAGAGGTCCCAAGCAAGTGCATTACTCCAGTTGCTAGAGGCAGACTCAAACCTTCCGTGGCCTCCCTGTATAGTTGGGGCCCTTCAGAAAAAGATCTTACTTGGCAGTATTTCAAGAGGAAGCTGATTAAAGTCCAATGGGATCTGCAATGCCCTCATTTCAGTTACCAATCAAATCAACACTCAGTGGCCATGACAGAAGGCCTGGAGAAGTGCCAAATTAATATTTATTCCCATGAAACTTATAAAGATGTCCTCACTCTGAAAAGAACTTTTGAAACTTGGTGATCAATAAGTAAATATAAGAGTCAGCTTTTAGTTTTACTTCCCTACCCCTATCCCTTGCTTGTTGCCACCCAGAGAACAAGTAATTCTAAGGTCACTGGGACTGGAAAGATCCAAATTCCAGGCTGCAGCTCCTAGTGTGAAAACATCCAGTGGGATTTCTTAGACTTAAAAATGTGTTGGGGTGTTTCTTTCTTTTCTTCTCCTTTGCTCAGATTGCAGGGAGTTTCCCTAAATTTGCTGTCACAAGAAAATCAGTGGCCTTCTTAGCTACTACAGATTTTGGAAGCAAAACCGATAGGCCACCTGTATCTCTAATTCTACTTGCTACAACATAAACCTGAGTGATATGAATTGTAAGTATTGGCGCTTCAAGTGTTTAGTTATGGTTAATTTATAACTAAACACACTAGTATTTAGTGGAACAAAAAAGGTCATTAGTGTCTTACTAGGAAGCAATTAAATTAACAGCTCACAACCATTCATCAAATCACAAAACAGATGCTAAACTTTTCTGTAGGAAATTAGATTCTATAATGCAGGAAAAGAACTAAACTCAAACACAAAAAAACACACCCACATCCATCAGCTTCTCTCAAAACAAAAATCTACCTCTTTCATCTGTGGCCAGAGTCCCAGAGCTCTTTATTTTTCAGAGTGACACCCAGAAAAAAAAGCTAAAGAATTCAACCAGAACAACTCACCAGGCTTACTGTGAAGGCATCCTCCTCTTTCCCCTACCACCCACCAAAAGCATGCCTTCATCAGCTGTGTGCTATTTTTTGGTAGTCAACAAGTAATAACATTATTATTATATAGTAAAACAATATGTTCAAACTATGTGAAATGTAATATAGATTAAGTAGTAGACACCTTCCCAAAAATAACCTTTAAATTTAAATTGAATTTGATAGAAATTTTATAAGTATGTATTGAGTATATGCATACATATATACCAAGTACAAATACTTAGGTATATGTACTTGGAATGAAGGGGAATACACACTTAGATTGATAAACCCTGGGCCTGCCCTTGAGGAATATGATTTAGGGCATGATGCAGATGTACCTCAACATGGCATCTTAGAAAGACTATGGACTTCAGAGCCAGAAAAACTAGATTCTGGACTTGGCATTGTCGATTAATGGTCCATTGACCTTGGGAAATTAGCTTAACTTGCCTGAGTCTGAGTACCTTCATATGTTAAATGGAAATAATACTTAAGTCATGGAATTGTTTTAAAGATCAAATAGGGAGATAATGAATCAGCAAGAATTAAAGGGCACATTCAGATTAGGATAACTTGAGAAACATCAAACAAAGGGACTCTTTATAAAAGCAGGAGCAAAAAATTGGGAAATCACAAAGACAGTACCATACCCATGGCTAGTGTTAGTGGGTGACAAGCAAGGAGGTAAGGACAGTTCCCAGAACCCCAAAGTAGAGGGCAACATGGAGAAGGCAGTCTGACAGGAGTTCAAAGGCTCTTCTAGGTAGACTTCCAGCGAGCTCATAGTGGGAACTCGCTTGCTCCAATCCCATGCCAGGCTCCCCATTGGCTGAGCTCAAGCTTGTTTATTGAGGTGGCACACATGGCTCTTTCTCAAAGTGCACAAAGCAGGGTAGAGAAGGCTGGCGAATGAATCTAGAAGGTACAAGAGATAATACCCAGTCTAAATGATTTATAAAATCTAGAGCACTTATGGGGCACCTGCATGCTTCAGGCGTTAGGCATCTATCTACCTTCAGCTCAGGTCACGATCCCCAAGTCCTGGGATTGAGCCCTGCTTGGCAGGAAGCCTGTTTCTTCCTCTCCCACTTCCCCTGCTTGTGTTCCCTCTCTCACTGTGTCTCTCTCTGTCAAATAAATAAATAAAATCTTAAATAAAATTATAAAATGAAATAATGAAATCTAGGGTATCTAATATGTATGTTATTCTAATACTATTGAGTGCTGGCTGCATTTGTGCTATGCTAAATACTATGCATGTCTTTATCATTTAATACTATAGGAAAGATAAGGTTATTATCTTCAGACTGTATATGATGAGGCAAAGCAGTGTTAAAAACTTTAAGGGGCTAAATAAAGTAGGAGTCCACACCCACATCTGACTGAAGTCTACATTTCTTACTCAATAGGTATGTACTGATCAACTGATGTTGTGAAGATTTTTCACAGCATTTAATCTATTCTTAACTTCATTGCAGCCCCTGGCTTCTCTTGCAATCTCTCCCAAGTTCATCACCTTCAAATCCTGACAGCCCTTCACTCACCTGATAAGTACTTAAAGAGGCAATTAACTCAAACCGTTCATACTGTGAATGCCCTTTTAAAAAGCAGTATGAGAAGATAAGACTCAAGTTATTGCTACAGGCATACTATTATATTAAGACTGTTACATTCCCCATTCTGCTATTAACTCCATATGACTATGGGCAAGCCTTCCAGCCCTTCATCATGTTTCCTCACTAGTAAATAGGCAAATCTTGAGAAAGAGGGCAAGTTGGGAGGGTGAACTTTAAGGTCCCCACTCTAAGAGTCTGTGTATTTATTATGTTTACAAAGTATGAAACACTCCTGATATAGCTATATTTATTTAATGATTTCTTATACTTGGCTTCCCATATCAGTGTGGTCACAATAGAGTTCAACGTTGATGAGATTATGGCTGATTTTTTTTTCTAGTGCATCCTTTCACCAAGTCAACCCTATCCCAATATCTATGGTACATGTAATGAGAATAAATCAAAGAATTTATATATTAACCCAAAGATGGAAAGACAGTGTAAGAAATGAGAATAGTTATTTTTTATTGAATATCTACTACGTGCCTGACATTGTATTAAGGTTACAGAGGTTTTGTATAATTTAATAAAGCAATAATTAATTTAAGAGCTAAAACATGGCCAGTTATTCTCACTAACCAGGCTTTATTGGGAAACAATTCCCAAGAGATCTCCAGCATTTCTTCATGTCTTAATAAACTTTAGGATGACCTTTCTTTATCTTTTCAAATATGTTATACAACACTGAATGATAAAGATAGTGACTCTTCTGGAGCAAAGGTCAGCTTTGCTTACTGCTGATTTTGAAATATACAAATCCTTAAGCTCAGGGCTCCTCAGCTATAATACAAACCCACGGTGTGTTCATATAATAACCACTTGCGTAGCCTCCACATCACTCCCATGATGATGTTGAGGAGATGGAGAGAACAAGGAGAAGCGATGCAAATATAATGTCCATGGAGTTTGCTAGGCCATGAGAATAAAGTTCTCTGTTTTTGACCCAGGAGTGTCCTGTCTCTGCCAGCATCCATGACAGTATGGAAGTCTAACTTGCTAGCTTGCCAGTGGGACGAAACCTCAGAACTTCCCAATTCTTGACCACTATGTGACCTTGAACTATTCATTTTTTCTCTTGGAGATTCATTTTCATTATCTATAAAAAGACCTCTCACGCCTCCTGGTTCTTTGTTTTTGAATTTGTGGGAATATTTCAAGTGGATTGTTTTCTGAATTCCAAAGTGTCTATGCATAAGCACTTGATTAAAAACAAACAGACAGAATGTGTAACTGAAGTGTAGGATAGGGGTTCAACAAAGAACCGGGAGCAGCAGATAGGTTCCTGGCACTCACTCTGAGCTTAGCACTATTCCACATGTGTTGTGTAGGATGGGGTGGAGACAGAAAATAAACAAACTGACAACAAATGAACATATAATAAACTGAAGTAGTAATAAAATCAAGAAGAAAAAATAAACAGAGACAAGGGTGGAATGACAGGAGTTGCTGCTTTTGCTAAGATTGTCAACTCTTTAGGATTATTGGAGGAGAGAGGTTTGAGTGGAGATCTGATTGAAGTAGCAGTGGGGCCATGTGACTCTCAGACATGAGATCATTCCAGCCAAGGAGGAGAGTGAGTGCTAACCTCTGATATGGGAACAAGCTTCGTTGATATATTACTATCATCTTGAGAGTTCGTGTTTCTCCTGCAACTCTCAAATAGACCTCCCACCGCATGCAAACATCCTAAACCTCCTAATATTTTAGGTGTTTTGTCTCTATGCCTGCAGTAATATTCAGAGAAAAGATAATTATAAAACTCCTTTTACTTCCCTGATTCGTGCACCATGTTTAATTTTGGGCGGGTCCATTTATGGCAGATACTTAATTATTAGCCTTCATCTTCCTCCTTCTCTTTAAGATTCATCCAAAGGGTAGTTCTCTACAAAGTGATAGAAACTGAAAATTTGAAGAGTAAGGTCTTGCTCTGAGTTTACTGTTTATACCTTGGAAACTGATTTTTGTCCTGACTTAAAGAAGACTAAGTGAGAATGTGTTTTTTACTGTTCAGGCATTTTGGCAGACTTAAAGATACAGTTTTGATAAGCTTAGAATCTATATAAAGCTCATGGAGCTAAATGCATTTACTCTGGAGAAAGTAATAGTGGCTTTTAATGTGTAGTAGAAAAATTTTCAGCACACCTAAAGAGCCAACAAAAACATTTGGAAATAAACATCTCACCTATATATAAAATATTTCTGATTGATTAGGGGCAAATGATTAAACTATGTGTCAATTAATGACTTCCAAAAACATGTGGGCTATAAAGAGCAGAAGAAGAAAAGTCCTGGTAAAGCGCAAACAGTAGCAAAATCTCTGGGGCATTTGGCTAACACCCATCTGGTTGGATTCATGTTTCCTTGTGCAATGTGAGTGTTCTTGATAATATAATAAATTAGATTTTGTGAATATTTAAATCAAGCTAGCAAACATCCTGATATATGCAGTGAGTGCCTCCCTTGTGCAAAGTAAATCAGACACTAAGCTAAGAAAACTCAGCATTTTAGTCCTGAGGAATGTCTATGTATTTAAGAAGCACATCATTCTGTTGAATGACTGGTTCAAAATAACCTAACCATCATCTTCCCTCCACTTTGTTTCCTATGAAATTGTGAATCTTGAGACTCCTTGGATTCAGCTTTCTGAGGGAAGCAAGAATACGAATTCTGTCAAGCATTAATCACAATTTTAGTAATTTTGAAGAGAAGAAACAAAAGCATTTACAAAGCAGAAATGTTCTGAGCTGAGAAGCTCTGCTGAGAATTCGGCCACTGGAACGTCACCCAGAAATACGGTCATTGCTCCCAGTCCAATAGTTGTGGAACAATTGCTGACGGCATCCAAAGCCTTCTTTTTTGTGACTCCGTGAAATTCTCAGAAACTCATTCTATATTTCCCAGTATAAGAAGCCAAAGCACTTGATGATATTCAAAGTCCAGCACTAAAAGTCCCCATGTGAAAGGCTATGGTTCCCATCTATTTTTCCACGGATTATAGGCAAAGTTGAAAAGCAACTGAAACCTGGCTCTCCTACTTCGGCAAGTTGTTGTTTTCTTCTCTTTGCTTTTATTTCCTCATCTAGAAAATGGGGACAATAACGAAAACTACATCAAAGGCTGTTTTGAGAATGAAATGAGTTAGCATATGCCAAAGCTTAGATTAGTATCTTCTATATGGTGAGCCTTCCATGGATGCTATTGCTGTCCGTGACAGGCTGGAAAACATCACCCAAAAACAGCAGAACTTAGTTCCTGAAAACTTGAATGTTACTTAATATGTAAACTATATGATTAAGCTAAAGGTCTTGAGATAGAGGAAAGTGTCCTAACCTACGAAACCGGCCCTACATGCAATCAGATGTGTCCTTAAGGAGAGAGGTGAGAGGCAGAGGGACACATCATACATGTGGAAGAAGAGGCCACACGACCCAGGATGTGGTCAGAGGAGCAGAGCAGCCACAACCCAAAGAATACCAGTAGCCACCAAAGGCTGGAAAAAAACAAGGAATGGCTTCTCCCCTAGAGTCCCTGGGGGTGCACAATTCTGAGGCATCTTGACTTCAGCCCAGAACTAATTTCAGACTTCTGGCCTGAAGAACTGTGACAGAACACATTTCTGTTGTTTTAAGCCACGGTTTGTGGTAATCTGTCAAAGCAACCACAAAAAATTAATACGCTATCATTTATTTAATTGATTGAATTATTGGCCCAACTTTTCACCTCTTCCTGTATGGGCGATCTCTGCCCCCTCACTTTGCAGTTAGAATCTACTTCTGCAGGCCATTGATGTGAGGTTTTTTTGTCAATAAAATGTCAGTAGAGGTGACAGTTATGTCGGAGGTATCCCATGTTTCCACTTACCTACATTGCTCTTCTGCTCTGACTGTGAGATGGACAGATAGACTATGAGATGTCTCAGATGGCCCAGTAGCCACAGAGCAGATGTGAAGTGAACCCAGGACCTACAGCCAAACTAGGCAAGTTCAGACACACAGCAGCAAAAATAAATGATTTTGCAATTGTTGGATATGCAGCAATAAATGACTGTTGCAACTATTATTGTGTTATTGATGTGATACATTAAAGGCATGCAGTTAATGGGTTTTTGCTAATATCTGCTATTTCCCCAGCTTAGGGGGTTATGGTGAGATTATATTATTCATACAGAAATTTTATGCATAATCTAAGCCATCCATCTCACAAAGACAAAATAAGATGAATAAGAGTAAATCTATTGCTACCACTTGGATAGAAGAACAAATAGCTCTGCAACTGCTAGCTCACCCTAGACAACTGTGAAAGAGGCTCTGGGTGTTTTCTTGATATTCCATTCATCTCATTCCACTTCCATTAAAAACTGATTTTCTTTGTGCTCCTTTCTAAGATAAAACCACGATGAAATTTCATGAGAAAGAATGATCACTTCCAGTTTTTTGACTCAAGAGATATTAGCATAGAGGTTGTGATGGTTAAGTTTATGTGTCAACGTAGCTTGGCCTCAGCACCCAGGTATTCAATCAAACACTCATCTCAGTATTGCTGTGACAGTATTTTGTAAATGTGTTTAACATCTACAATCAGTTGAGTTTAAGGAGATTAGCCTCAGTAATATGTGTGGGCCTCATCCAGTCAGTGAAAATCAGAACAAAAACAGAGGGTTCCCAGAAGAGAAGAAATTCTGCCTTAAGACTGTAATAGCAACTCCTTCCGGGTTTCCAGCATGCCAGCTGGACCTGCATATTTTGTACCTGCTCATCCCCACAAGCACATGAGCCAACTCCTTAACATAATACTCTTACGTATTTCAAGAAATTTATTTATTTAAGTACACACACACTTATATATGTGTAAATATACATTTATAAACATAAATATACATATTTTTTGACTCTGTTTCTTTGGAAAACCCTGCCATGACAGTGGTACAATTTCTGAAAATGGAAAGGGAGCTGCCCTGAAGAGGGAAAATATTTCAGCCAATGCAAAAAAAGGAGTCATACCCCCTCCATCACTCTGACCCAGCCTCTGACAAGTACTCCTATGCTCCCTAGGTCCCTACTTTTTTCTTTCTTACCATCAGTGTTTAACTTTCCTGGCTTTGTCTCTTGGATCTTGTTTTCTGTTAGACAACAGCTACCTCACCACTGAATTCTCACTCACTGAAACATGGTGATGGGTGGGCAAAAATGCTTTTAACTGGAGTGTTCTCTTTCTGTGGTCAGAATGTGTTTGGGGTGGTAGAAACTTTGAGAATCTGATGAAGCCAAGGGATGATACTCCAAAAGAATGCATATACTGACAACTTCACAGCTTGTTACTTCTGGAGAAGAAATGTTTCACTCGAGTCTATCAAAACAATGTTTGTTCTGCATTATCTGTATAATATGCTATCTAATTGCTAGAAAGTTCCATCGTCTCTGCTTTGTAAGCAATGCATAAACTCTTAGAGTCACAATGGATCTTAGGGATTCCCCTGTCCAACTTCCTATCTGCCTCTTGGACCCCTTCCATAACAGCATCAATCAGTGCTTCTCCAGCATCTACTGGATGACTTCAGTAATAGCAAATTCATTCCCTCTCAACACAGGCTATTCGACTCTCAGGTCAGTTCTGACTTAAATTTCCAAGACGATTTGCTCCAACTCCCCCGTATTCAGCAGAACATCTTGAATCACTCATTTCACACGGTCACCACTGCAGTATTTATTCCGACAAGCCCTCCTACCCCTTCCGCTTTAGTCTTTCCTTCTTCATGCTTAAGATCACCAAAGTACTTAAGTTATATCCCACTTATTTCAAACACATAGTTCCTCTTCTCAATAACATTGTTCTCTTCTGGACGAATGAATAGTCCATATTTTGTACTTCTGTGTGTTCTTTATAACAACTGGGCTATCTGGGTGACAGAATAAACTTTTATTATTTACATGATACTTGATTAAGTTACTGCAACCAGCCAGAAAAGGTTTTCTGAGAGCAGATGTGGTCATTAAGGAGAAGTAGTGGGGGCAAGCAAGAGCTTAGCGTCACTTTAAGTCTTATGCACATATGTTGGTGTTTTCTCAGTCTACATGAAATCAAGCCATAGGACAGACATACAGCTATCTGAGCATACTAAAAACCATCCTAAAACTTCACTTATTAGTCAAACAAATCAAACAGAAGTCATATTTCTCTGGAAAGTAACCTGCCATCGTCCTTCTCTCATCAAACTTGCAGAGATTTATTTGTATTTGAACTGACTTATGAAAGGTTGATAAGGCAAAAATATCTTGAAAACTATCCTTCTATACTCTTAACAAAGGCAGAGCCAAACTCTCCCATAATTATGTAAAGTATGAAAGTATTAATTCACTAAAATATTTTGAACTCACTGTTTATTAGTATGTAGCAATAGGAGAATGGTTAAATAAATTCTGACAGATGGAATTATGCAACCATTAAAGGTGATGCATATGGGTTCTGGTTTGAAATGGTACCATACTCTTTTAGTCTTATCTAAAATATCCTAATGGGCACCTGGGTGGCTCAGTTGGTTAAAATATCCTAAAAGATTCAGAAAAAGAGGGAGTCTGAAACCCAAAACAGTCTCGATCAGGACTTGATGATAACTGGATTGCCAAAATCTGGAATGAATTTTCTAACTGTGAAGTAAATAGATTTAAATTGAAAAGAAAAATCATGGACTATTTATGCCCTGCTGCTGATTTCCTTGCCTACCTGAAAGTAAGTAAAAAGATTCTTCATCTCCATTTCTATAACATACGCACAGACACACACACACACACACACACTCACACTTTTGGCTGAATAAGTAAATGAATGAAGCACATTTGCTGGGAATGATGACATATTCAGTTTTAAGTAAGTTGAGCTTAACGTGCTGAATTGAGATATCCAGTAGCCAATTGAATGTATTGAAATCCTTTCAGTCTAGAGATAGACTTGAGATTTTTCTGCATATGAAAGGTAATTGAAATAAAAGAGAAAAAATGAATTTGCCCACAGAGAGCAGAAAGGGACAAGAACCCAGAGCAAAACCACAAAGTAGAGAAAGAAGGCTCCCAAAAGAGATTGAGAAAGGGTAGCCAGAGAGGCAAAAGAATAGTCAAGATACTAGAAGCCAGAAGGAGATGTTTAAAAGGAAGAAAATGATCCACAGGTCAAATGCTCTGAGAAGTCAAGTAAGGTGCAAACTAAAATATCCTTTGGCTTATAGATGAGAAGGGGGTCATTACTGGCACTAGGCAGACTTCTTCGGTGGGATCATGGCAACTAAAGCCATACAATAATGGTTAAGAAGTGAGTGGGGAGGTGTGGAAGTATAAACACAGAGCAAGGACAACTCTTTCCAGAAGCTGCAATGAATAATGCAATGAACAATCTTTATACATCAATGTCTTTCACAGTTTAAAATGTCATTAGAATACATTCTTAGAATTTCTAGGTCAAAGGGTAGACATATTTTAAAAACTTTTGGTAGAGAATGCCCAATTGTCCTCCCTGCTATTAACCTTTAAAAACAGTTTCCAAGTTTATCCTTCAATCACTGATTTAAGTCAATCCTCTCCAAATTGTTACATCTATATCAAAACCTCACCTCTGTACAACATTCAGAAAGGATGACTTTCAGGCACTGCCAGAGTATAAATCATCAAAAAAAAAAAAAAAAACGAGGTACTTCATTCGTTCCTTCAGTAAATGTATATTGAGAGCCTAACATGTTGCAGACGGTGAGAGGATATTTAGGTAAACGCGAAGAACTAGTGCTTCTAGTGGATAAGAAAAATAACCCATAATTACACATGTAACCATAATATTATAATTGTACTAAGTGTTATTAAGAAAAAGACTATGACAGAGCAGCACAGTCTTGTCTAGGGGTCAGAAAAGAGCCTGGGAAAATGAAGGATGTGTAGAAGTTGGACAAGGTGGTGGATTATCTGTAGCCAACTCAACCTAACCAGCCACTCGTCTGTTGCCATCTCATTGCAGAGCAGAAGAACGGGGAAATAGGTTTCCCAGAATCCTCCTGTTTCTGTGGTCTCAGTTTAGAGTTAGACAATGAGTGGAAGGCAGAAAAGAGGAGGAGAAAGTGGTATTCTCCAACGGCAGTTGCAAAGATTCATAGCCAGACTGCAGAGAGGAGGTTTGCAGTGGTTTTGGGCTAAGCTCCTGAAAATCATTTGCTTCAATGCTATATAGGCAGCCATAAGGATTAGTGGCAACTTCCCGGGGGTTAGTGCTACAAGCCAAACTCAGCAAGACTGAGTCCCAGCCATCCCCCGGGACCGGTAAACCCCTCATATCTTTTAGGGGAAAGTTATGTGTTTCAGAAAAAAGAATAACATTATCAGTAGGTCCTGAGGTGGGAAGACCACCTCAGGCAGCTTTCAGAACCACTGTGGCTGGAGCCAATGAGTGAGACTGACCAGGAAGGAGAGGTAACAGAGCAATGGGGTCTCATTATTCAGGAAACAGTGGAAAGAACGCTTAGCACCCTATCTAATCTAATGGTAGCAACTTGAACAAATACAACTTTAAAAGATTTAAGATAGCTTTTCTTTAATCAGAAAATCCCATCAAGCAGAAAAGTCCATTACCCAAACACTGAATTTGTAGTGGATACTTTGCTCGTGAGTTTTCATAGTTGTCTTTTCATCATTTAATAATTTTAATATTTTTAGTCACATTAAAGGATCCTAGAGACATTTAATAACTCCTTGAAGATATTTTGCTTCCCTCCTTCAGTTCATGCTTAGTCTTTCTCTCCCTGATCAATCCATTAACAAATATTTATTGAGCAGCTTCTTTGCACAAAGCATAAGTTAGACACTATGGGATTACAGCTCATAGAAGATGAGAGGTAAATGATTAAACAGTTGAAAACCAACATAACGGAGTGTTCGGTTCATAGCACTAGTCTAAAGAATGCCTCTTTCAATAATTCATATGCCTGTTTAATCTGTATAAATAAAAGTGAGTAAGTGTAAGGTAAATTGCCACATGCTAAGTCTTCAGCCCTTTGTGTGTAGAACTCCTAAGTGTTCTTCAAGATGCAACTCAACTGCCACTCTTGGGATCTTTCCTGACTTGGCCAGGCTGCCGCACACATGTTCTTCCTCTGTAGTCACAAAACCGTTTGTACTTACCCTCCTATAGTACTCAGCACATGTCCTCGCAACTTCATGTTTGCCTTATACATTTCTATCCAGTAGCAAGAGAATAATATTCCTCATTGTGACATTCATGCCTATAATGTTGCGCAACCGACGTTTAATAAGTGTTTGCATTAATAAATTAATTGGGTGAACAAATTCCAGACTCATTGGCAAGAAAATATTCCCCTTCAAAGAAAGTATGTCTTTAGGGGCCCTATGGACTTTCCTTTCCAGAAAGGTTTATCTGATTCCTTTTCTCCTGAGGATTTTGGCATTTTCTGCTTCCATCAGATCTTTTGAATTATTTCGTTGTCTTCGTCGAGCTCGGTCCTTTTGCATATTGACTACCATCTTGTATTTCTGGCCCATGATTGACAGAGCAACTGGAATCTACGAGCAGAAAATCAATAATGCAAGGCCTACAGACAGTCCACTGATGCTCTTGAAGAAACTGGTTTCCTGGTCTCAGTGGCAGTCACTGATCAGAAAATGTAAAACTAGCGAGCCATGAATAGAAACAATGTAAAGTCAGCCCCACTGTTTCTTTGCATGAGAGGGTTTTTATATTGGTTTCCTGTGTTTAAATTCTGTGATGTTTCTCAGACCCTGGAGGGGGATGGAAAACGGGTGGCTGGAAGAGAAAGGGAGAAGAAAGGGAGCACTGAGTGAAAATTGTGTAGTGTGCAGATTTGTATTCATTTGTTTTCTCATTGCCACACTAACCTTCACCAGTCCTTAAGCTTTAGGGATCCTAAATGTAAATTTGTTCTTTAACATAACATTTTCCTTGTTCAAGTATAAGTGACACTTGAGTAGACATGAGAGATTCGAGACTTATTACTTGCAAGTTAGCATTTTACTGCTAATGTAGTCTGCCCACCCTTTACCTCTGAGTTTTATGGTTGTCTAATTATAGCCTGCAGGCCTTCCGTGGTCCTTTGCTACTTCAACTGGAATGTAACTTCCAGTGAATTCTCCCCATTAGGACCTCCCACTGAGTTATTGATTATTAAGGTAATGCACTTTTAGTGTCCTATCTTTAACATGGAAATGTAAAAATGAATGGCTTGCAATTGGAGGATTAAAAAATGAAAGAGAAGAAAGCGACTTTCCTATGGGGAGTCCTCTGTGCTATTTAGGTTACTGTTAATTTAAAACACTGTCAAAGCACAGTTTACCTGTCAAGTGATTTATATAAATGGCATTTTATTATTATATTCTAATCTCTAAAGGAAGACAATTTGACATAGAAAAAGCTGGCTATTTATGTGTAAGAAAGAAGGAAGAAGAGAAGAAGAGAGGAAAGGAGAGATGGAGGGAAAAGAGAAAGGAAAGGAGGGAGGAAGAGAGGTAGGAGGGCAGGAGAGAAGGAAGGAAGGATGCTTGTCAAATTCAATACCCTTTAAGGAAAGAAGTACAAAGAGGGTCCCTTTCTAGGCAAAAACAAAACAAAACAAAGCAAGCAAACAAACAAACAAACAAAACACAAAAAAACAGAAATAACATAACCCAGATGGCACCGTTCGTATTAAGCATCCTCATTATGGACATCTTATCTAAGCAGTAGAAAACCGAAGAGCAGGGGAGCTGAGGCCTCTTCATTATTTAGATGGAAAAATATGACTCTGGGTTGTAACAGAGCAATCCTTTATGACGGTCCTCCGTGGGAGCCCACACGCAAGATAAATACTGGCAAATGGCATGCAGGAAATGGAATTTGTTAGATAAATTGTCTGTAGGTGAGGCTTCGGTGATAGAGGCTCCTCTCTCCTGTGCACAGGGAAGACACTCGCATTTGTAGAGCTGCTCTTCCAGGCTAATGCCTCCATTAAAACTGCCAGAGCAGCAATGGCAGTGAGAAAGAACTGGTAGGTGAGTAATAAGGAGAAGAGGATGAATTGGGTGGGCACCCTCCCCGGGGGGCAGCCTCCCTCTGAATCTGAGCTCGAGCGCCCAGACCAGCACCTTATTTTAGGTGAAAGCAGGACTCAGACGCTGATAAATTCACTTGACTCTTGGAGGCGAAATGGAATCATCGATCACTTTTTTAACTGCAAAATCTATTGAAAATAGACCCTACAGTTGGTCTCAGAGGTGCTTATGATTAGTTTTTGAGAATTCAGGAGTCCTGCTGTCTTCCCATACCTGAAAAAGATAAAATGCTGTTTGCTTGTGAGTTACATAATGTATTACCTGAAAGCATGCTGAAAATACAAAACGCTATCCAAATGTTAGGTAGTATCATCTCATTGTTAGATATTCTCTCCTGATGAAATCAGTGCCAATTTGCAAATTTAAGTGGAAAAGCTAAATCTAACCCTCAGAGGCTGGCTGCCATTCACGAAATGATATGGGTGGAGGCATTTGAATCCTTAATAGTTCAAAGAGGGCCAATTATTCAGTCAATGAGTATCATAAGCATTAGTATTACTCACCAGACCGGTTTATCTGTAGATCTCAAAAAACTTTGCCAAATAAGTACCATTAACCTAGCCTCTCTGGGTGGGAACTCAGGAGGAGACCTCAAGATAAAAAGAGTTTAGGAGACTCAGCTTTGGATGTAAAATAATTTGGGGGCCAGGCATATGTCTCAAACTAAGCCATTGATCTATGGGCTAGACTCTGCTTTGCCTCAGAAACCTGGTCCCCAAGAGACCCTTGAAAGCAAATAAGGTGCTAACAGCCATTAATTAACTTAAGGGTGGGTCCTAGTTTAATGGGAAGGCACTGACTTTTTTATTAGCAGAAGGAATGTTTTTAATTGGATTTGATAATAACATCCTCTAAGCCATATAAACACCGGAACAGTTCTTAGACTATAAATTTAAAATTCCAGACTTGAGTTGCCAAGGAGAAAGGACAAAAATACTACTCTCTTCCCTAAAGGGAAAGCCTGGGCTAAAATAAAAGGGAATCCTGGGGAAGCTAGCATTGGAGCAGGGATTGGATAGGGACCTGGAAGGTAATTTGCTTAGAGGCCAAGGGGAATCACAGCCAGCACCCTCCCCTCCCCCAACACTAAGAGCCAGACCCACACTTCTGATGAGTTGCAAATGTTTTTTATAAAGCTTTCTTCTTTTTTCTTTTAGGGTAAGTTTCCTGTCTCATTAAAAAAAAAAAAGAAAAAGAAAAAAAAATCATCCCCACAAAGTTTTAGCTCTCTGCTGTCTGTATGCTGTAATTAAGTTTCATTTTTTCGCATTGACTCCACCGGATGGAGGGTGCCATAAATCATAGGAACAAATGTTCAGCTAAAATCCTCTCTGTGAGCACCATAATTTAAGTGAATTCATTCTCGGTTCATCTCTTGGAGACATGATCTCATAGCATCTGTTCTGGACAAAGATAGCCATCTTTATTACCTGGGAAAACAGCAGTGAGTTTAGCCCAGATTACTTTAGATAGGCCCTTTCCTCCTTCATTCATTCATTCTTTCATTCAGTGTGTGTGT
>PITA01000211.1:61827-167981 GCA_004023965.1 Spilogale gracilis | reverse complement strand
GTCCTTGTGTGAGAGGAGAATTGGTCCGTGATTTTGTTGTGCCCTATTTTAATTAGTTTGCAATATGAGCAATATCTTAAGATGAAACATATACTGCACTTCATTGCAGCTTGAGTTGTCAAAAACAGCAGGAGCTCTTTAGCCCTAGTTTAAAGGCCACGAGAGTGCAACCACACAGCAACTCCGAGGCTTCCACACATCACTTGCCAAGGTTCACTAGTATTGGTGGTCAGCGTACTGTCACTGTTATTCATGTTCGTCATCGGTGGGAACTCAAACACCTTAGTACACTCCGGTTGACCATTCTCCAGTCTCTATTACCTACCTCTTCATTTTTGTAGGTGTTGAGTTTTCAGCTCATAACCGAGGCTGCGACAGGTCTCTTTTTGATTCGAGGATAGGACTGTGACAACATTTTACCAAGTATGAAAGTGGTATGTAGATCAATTTCCATCTGAGAGAACTAGTTAAGAGATCGAAATACTGAATCAAGATCATCAAAGACTTGGAGAAACTAGAATGTTGGGCTTACTAAAAAGGTGGATTTTAACAGGACTAAACGTGAAGATCTTCATTTATGCTCAGTAGACCAGCTGCATAAATACAGAAGGAAGGAGGGATGGTTTCATAATCGTCATGCATGTGTTTTAAAAGATAGAGGGTTTTGAGTTGACAGCAAGATCAACATGAGCTAATCGCATAGGATATGGCTGCAAAAAAGTCTTTTAACAATTTGAGATGACAAGTCTAGAAGTGTGGGATCCAGACCAAGAGGGTGATGTGTCTGTGTGTCATACTGCCGATGCTTTAAGACATCGAACAACTGGATTTCATCTGAGAAGTAAGCTAAATGGAAAGGAATTTGAAACCATTTCCTGTAAGGAACAGCTGAAGAAACATGAAATGTTACCCTGATGAGGGAAAGACTTGAAGAATCTAGGATTGTCTTCTTCAAATATTTCAAAGGCGTCCCTTTGGAAGAAGAAACACCTTGTTCTCTACTGACCAAGAAAGAGAATCATACTCAATCTATCGGGTCCTTGCAGAAGCCCATACCTACTTTTTTATTTGTACTTAACATGTCAGTATGGAAATCTATGATCATTTGTTTCATTTAAAGGTGGTCTTTTGATTGATCAATTTGAGAAACACTGTAATAACATCATCTTGCTTTCTGCCGGCAGGGCAGGCATAAAGAGTGGGGCATAAGTGATCCAGAGTGCTACCTGAGTAGAGAAGTTGTAAGAGACAGCTAGAGAAGAAGGAAAGTCTCCAAAGACAGAGTGCATGGAGTGACACTCTTTCAGTGTGAATTTTATTTTCTAGGTAAGGCAGACAACTGAGGAGAGAGAGGAGGCTTATCACAATAGTCCAGAAGCAGGAAGGACTTTATGAGACCGTATGGATGGAACGTCAGCTTAGAACACCCAAGGACTGATGTCAGAAGCATTTCCAGGCTGCCTCAAACAAGAATTCAGTCTCAGGATTTTTTAGTCTACAGCAAATCTATGGGCAGGTAGACACATGGCAAAGGACTGGAGATGCAGTCCCCCAAATGGGATAGCTAGGTCTCCACAGCCCCAAAATCCAATTTAATTGAATATCTTGGGAATGGATTGAAATATCTGTTTTCAACTTCTTTGGGTGTCATGTAGCCATCGAATGAGCTAATGGTGATGGAACTGACACTATTTACAAAACTCTGGCTCCACCTTGACCTTGGGCATGTGTGTAAAACATATTCACATCGCATACTTCCTCCCTGAGTTATGGTGAGGACAATCACATGTCTACCACTAGTTCCTCAGCACAAGCATGAGACATTAAGAGATAAGAGGTAGGTCAAGTTGTGGCAGCACTTTGGTTCTTTTATGCTCTCCAGACTTGATGAATAAGGAGCACCCTCTCATCCATCCATGTTTTTTAATAACCAGTTCTGTTTCTTATGCTGTGCTTCACCCTAAAGTTGCTCTGGGTGTTGGTGCTGCTGAAAATTTAAGACATTTATAACACACACTTACTCAACATAGGTTATTATGACTACAATTGCTACTATTTTTATGATTCCTGATCCTACGGTAATCCAGGGGGTAGTTAATAACTCCCTTGGTGAAAACTGTTTACCCATAAACACTTTCATGAAGGCTGAGTAGCAATTAAGGTAATGGTTCTGGTGTAGGTAAAGGTAAATGACCTCGTTAAGGCCCCGGCCTAAATAGCACCCTGGTGACCTGGGAATGCTAGTAAGCAGCAGTTTACTCACGTTGAGTATTTTATTCACCATATCACAAGCCCTCTATCATTATTGTTGTTTGCTTACCATCCTTCATAGTGTGACACGGGAATGCTGGGTGTGGGTAGAGATAGTGTGTGCGTGTATATGGGCCCTGAGAATCTGAACTGCCGGCTAGAAGACTGTATGTCTTGAACAGCAAGTTCACTTACTTGGGTGACAGTCATCTCCTTCGTTTTCAGGAATCAGTGGCATTAATCTTGGCTTAACCACATCCAAATCCTGTAATCATTCATCCACTGATTCATTTCAGCCAATGTCATAAATCCATCTAAATCCTTTACCTATGGAGAAAAAGAGCAGACCCTGAAAAGAATTATTCACTTGACTAGCCTGCTGGTGCTGCCTAATTATTATTAACACTACAACATTTAATGGCTCTCCATCATGGGACTTCTAATCCTTTGCTCTCTGTGTGGGGTGGGCTCTTTGCCGAGAACACGGCATCCTCTAAGACGCCCAAGGTTCTTATTAGTCAGTGCCAACAAAGTGACCACTGCTGCACGAAGCCATGCCTGTAGAGCCTTCTTTCCAGCTTGCCAACCGCTGACCAGACCCATGTCCTAGGCAGGATTTACTTACTGGAGTGCACAGTCAGACTTTTTGATCCTTTAAAGGACTGAATGGGCCATCCCCATAACCCTACATCAGTCAAGAAGGAGGGAGAATGAGAAGAATGAAGAACTACCATGTTGT
Source organism: Spilogale gracilis (assembly GCA_004023965.1). NCBI lineage: Eukaryota > Metazoa > Chordata > Mammalia > Carnivora > Mephitidae > Spilogale > Spilogale gracilis. Next base: position 164,992 of record PITA01000211.1, on the reverse strand, counting down.
TCACATAGATATTCCTATAAATATCCAAGGGGCAGGTGTATTAAACAATAAGATCTTAAACAATAGGACATGGCTCAGCAGAAATTAGTAATTAAACAAACTAGGGTCTATGTGATGACATAAGCCACATAACCATATAACCCAGTGAGTTGAAAACATGAGCATATTTTTAATGCCACCTCCAGTATAGGTTATGGTTATCACCACTCGACACAGGGGAGAGTTTAGCCTGGCAGAGGAGGGTAGGTGGGAAGGGGCTCTGGATTGACTCCTCTGGTCAAAGAGAGGACAGCAAATCTGTCCATGGGTCCTCGCAGGTGTAACCACATTGGCATGGACCACAGTGTGTGTGTGTGTGTGCCCATGCACAGGTGTATTCCATCAGTCATCCCGGAAGAAAGTCCAGTAGGTCCTGTCTGTTGTAGGGCTAGTGGAGTACAGCCATGACTCATATTAAAGTCATGGTAATGGTCTGATTGTCACGGCCTGAGCATACGTGCATGAACAGCCCACCCGTTCTCTCTCTTCTGTTAAAACCAATGCCTCTGTTACAGTTCAACACAACATTTGCTCTAACAGCATACTCAACACTGTGACAATTTTTTCATCTTCCTTATGACCTAGGACTTAAAGGCTTCAGCTAAATTGGGAAACACTCTGGTTTCCAGAAAGAATTTTCTCAGGAACCCCACCAGGAAAACTTGGCAATGCCGTAATTCTTCAAAGAGCCAACCAACTTAAATGAGAAAAGCACACATTTTCAATTAAGATTCATATTTTGTGGACTATCACTCCCTAAACATCAACACAAAAACTGCTAACCAAAACCATGTCAAAATCATTAGACAGAGGAAAGAAGCAACACAGAGTCCAGAAGCCATTGTGTCTGTTCCAGATGGCATACTTTGACTCTGAAAATTCATTAACAGATCGGCAGTGTTGTTTTTTTGCATTTTGTTTCATTTTTAGTACCCCGCACAGGTGGCTTGATTTGTCTGTCCACAAAGGGATTACAACCACTGAGTCAGGAAGGGACTCAGCCTTGAATGCATCATCCATGCCACCGGCCTGGAGCTTCCAGAACTAGAGAGCAGCAGGTCAGAGGCTCAGGGAAATTTGAGATTTGCAGGGGCCATGGCAATTCTCCTTTTAGAGTACCTAATCCTCAGTTAACCACTAGTTAAGGACATCCCTCCCACCTGGAATGGGGAGGCAACCGAAGCACTCAACACTCGATATGGTCCAAGGCAGCCAGGGACTGATCCAAGAAAGCTAACTTTATAGCAGAAAAAAGCCCACGTATATGCAAAGATGGCCAAATAAGCTAACATTCCTATTATCTACCTCTACATTTATCTGTGTGTGTAGATATATATATGTATACTTGGAAAACTTAGAAAGCAGGAAGATGTTTTTTCTTTGGGAGTCAAGAAGGAAAAAAAGCTCAGCAACGCAGGCTGGCCAGTGTAAAGTGTGCTATTGAGGAAAGTGTCAGCAAAGGCGTTTCCTGAATGGCTCACTTCACAGGCCCCGGCACACTCAGGTACCAGCCAATGCCCTGATATCAAGTGCGGGAGCCAGAACATGGCAGGAAGCAGATGGTGTCATATTTTCTGGGTCTCACTGTCCAGTCGAGTTCAGCGCCTGCCAAGTACAAAATGAAACGTCTCTCCTTTCGCAAATCCCTGCACACACGGCAAGCTGGGTGGTGGCCAAGGTGGCAATGGCAAGTTCGAGGGAAAGCAGAAGCCTCCGAGGCACAGGTGCATTGTGGTGGAAGACAGGGAGGGCGCTGGGCGGAACTGGCAGCAGGAGGTCACTCTCTCTTTTCCTCCCTTTATCAGACAGAGCAGAGTGGTTTGCAAGTCAGATGCTGAGAGAGGCGATGGAAATTCAGTCACAGCAGAAAAAGGTAAACAGCCAGGGAACTCTTGAGTGGCCAGATGGACAGTCAGGTCACAGGTCATCAAATCAGTCACACAGTGCCACATAAAGCAGCAGGCCGGCACTAACAGGGAAGACCCCCCTGGCAGGGCATGGCACATGCTACCTGAGATGAGGCCAGGAGGGAGAGAGAGGGGAGGAAAGGGAGCTCCTCTCCAAACCCTATCAGCCTCACTGCATTAGCAATGCCTTCCAAGAGAAAATATGTACTCCTCCTGAGTTTTCACTGAACAGCAGCTGAGAGAGAGAGAGAGAGAGAGAGAGAGAGAGAGAGAGAGAAACTTCTAATATACATATTAGCAGCTTCTATTGTGTGTGTGTGTGTGTGTGTGTGTGTGTGTGTGTGTGTTGTTGTCTTGCTCATTAGCTTGTTATGCACAGGTAATTGGTTTGCCATCCCCAGACATGAGCAAGGGTCCTATTCTGAGACCTGTGTGTGTTGATGGGTATAGAGAAAGGGAGAGAAAGAAAGCTTGCAGTGCTACAGATAGAAAAGTGGATTGGAAGCCTTAAGGAGTCACCAGGAAGATAATGGGGATTCAGCTCACCAATGGGGGTGGGTAGGGGACGAGCCACATGGCAGGGAGAAAAACATCTGAACCTCAGAGTCCGTGGTATCAGCTTTACAACTTTACCAGGTTCGTAGCCTTAGGTAAGAGACTCCACCTTTCTGAGACTGGGTTTTCCTATTTATAACATGAGAAGTGTCTCCACCATGAGGAGTTGTATTTCCTGGACTTCCGGTGCGAACTGCTCAGAGAATAACAATTGTTTTTTTATTTTTTTCTTTAACAATTGAAGTAGCAGCTTTATTTTTGTTATTTAAAAAATGTTTTATATTTCTCTTTTTGTATTAACATACAATGTATTATTTATTTCAGGGGTACAGGTCTGTGACTCATCAGTCTTACATAATTCACAGTGTTCACCATACACATACCCTCCCCAATGTCCATCACCCAGCCACCCCATCCCTCCCACCACCCTCCCACCCCAAACTCCAGCAACCCTCTGTTTGTTTCCTGAGATTAAGAGTCTCTCGTGGTTTGTCTCCCTCTCTGGTTTCATCTGTTTCATTTTTCCCTCTCTTCCCCACCACGACCCTCCACCCTGCCTCTCAAATTCCTCATATCAGTGAGATCATATGATAATTGTCTTTCTCTGATTGACTTATCTTGTTTAACATAAAACCCTCTAGTTCCATCCACATCATTGCAAACGGCAAGATTTCATTTTTGATGGCTGCATAATATCCCATTGTGTATATATACACATCTTCTTTAGCCATTTATCTGCTGATGGACATCTAGGCTCTTTCCATAGTTTGGATATTGTGGACATTGCTTCCATAAACATCAGAGTGCACGTGCCCCTTCAGATCACTATGTTTGTATCTTTGGGGTAAATACCCAGGAGTGCAATTGCTGGGTTGTAAGGTAGTGCTATTTTCACCTTTTTGAGAAACCTCAATACTGTTTTCCAGAGTGGCTGCAGCAACTTGCATTCCCACCAACAGTGTAGGAGGGCTCCCCTTTCTCCACATCCTTGTCAACATGTGGCGTTTCCTGATTTGTTAATTGTAGCCATTCTGACTGGTGTGAGATGGGTATCTCATTATGGTTTTGATTTGTATTTCTCTGATGCTGAGTGACGTTGAACACTTTTTCATGTGTTTGTTGGCCCTTTGGGAGAATGACAAGTATTTCTTAAAATTTGGCTTAAGGTGAGCCTTAACCCAGAACCAGAACTAGCTAGCTCAGGACACCTTCTGTGGCAGATGCTACAAGGTCAGCTGAAGTCATTTAAGCAGAAGGAAAGCATGAATTGGCTTGTTTACTTCTGAATCCAGGAGTACAGTTGACTTTAAGTAAAAGTTGCAACTGATATCACCACGGCTGTCCCCACTCCTTCATTTCTTGGTTCTCTTCCTCTTTAGGTGCCAACATAACATCTTTCTGTCCCCAAACTGTTGGTTTCTTTAATAAGACTAAGAAACCCAGGCTTACACTGTTTCTACTACCTGGTACATAGACCATTTCTGACCAGTGCATCTTCACCCTGCAGACCACCTTCCTGCTTGAGACCCAGGAGCAGGACTGGGGACATCCTGACTCTGCAAGTTGGTGGCTTGCTCCACCCAGCCCTCCCTGACTACCTGGCCCTATTGTGAGTGGCAGGGAACTGCTGATTCGGAAGCCTCGCCCCAAGCTCATGCCCATGGAGGCCAAGCCCTAGCACCTTGCCCAGCTCCTATCAGCACCACCCTGTGCCATACTTCAGAAGAGCTGGCATGGCTCTTTAGACATGGCTCTGCAGCTTTCCATTGCAGAACACAACATCTCTGGTCTCCTGGCTTTGTGCTTTTCTTTTCTCCTGAACACCCTCCTTTCTTTCTCCAGCCCCCAATATCCTAGATGCTGACAATCTAGATTCTGAACTCCATGTTCCTTTTCTCTTCCCCATACTTTCTTTGCCAAATTGTCACAACAGGGTCCTCTTTTCTCCCACGGTATGGTCATTACATCAGTGGGCACCCACAGCCCCATGCGCCAAATGTCTAGGCCTTAAAAACTTTAGCATCCAAGACATCTGGGGCTTATCCTCTATGGTGGGAGCTTGAGACTACCATGTTACTTGTATGCAAAAGGCCATCTATTCATAACTTAAAAAGAAATAGAGAAAACTTTACTCTTTAGGAGCCCTCCTCTGCAATGAGCCCCTAGGGTGATGTAGGACATACCAAAGAAATATTTAGGCCTGTAGAGAAAAAGGAGGCCTGCTGGTAAGGACTAGTAACTTGAGTTTGCTCTATTTCCTCCCTCTTATGTTTTGTTAGCCAGACCAGAAGCATAAAAGGAATCAATATTTAACAAGTTGAATAACTAATTGTCTGCTAATGAGTCCCCCCTTAGGCTCTTTCTGAAGTGGGTGTCATCTGTAAATGTAGTGTTTTGTGCAGGCTTGAAGGCCTCTAATGACACATCAAAATTGTTCTTTGAGAAATTAAAAGATGCAGTAGCACTGATCTCTTTTTGGCTTCTTGAAGTCTCTTCAGTGTCCAGGTTCCCAAGGCTTGCAGGGTCTTCTTGAGTAGGAGACTATCCATAGAATCTACATTCTGTTCAGAAAGTGGGTACCCACCTCAGCTTTAGTCCCAGATATACACTACCTGAGAGCACAAGCCGGAGGGATGCACAGGAGTGATAGAAAGAACCCGGGGTTATCACAGAGAACACCTAAGTCTTAGTTTCTATTCTGCCATCAACAGTTGGGAGAACTGGGGGAAAATTGCATACCCTCCTGAGACACAGATTTCTCATCAATATGATTAGGAAATTGGAAAAAAATCATGGTCTCAAAAAGCTAATTTTGTAGTCGTACAAATGGACAAGTGTACCAACTTTAAAATGCAATTGAAGTTTAAGCCGCATGCTGTGTCAGCCCATAATGTAACTCATAACAAAAATGACAATGAGCTACTAGGGTAAAAGACCATGTCTTTCTTTGTTAGGTTTATTCCCAATGCACATGACTTGGCACATAGCATGTGCTTATAAAGTATGAATTGGATGGACGGACAGACAGGTGGACAGATGGATGGATGGATGGATGGCTGCATAGAGGGATGAGTGAATATAGGGACTGATGGATAGATGGATAAAGTGTGGATAAATGCAGGATTAGAGGCATGAATGGAGAATTTGAGAAATGGGTGGAGAGACAGGTGGATCTATGTGGATAGATAAGATGAAGCCTGGATGGGTGGATGTGAATAAATGTACAAATATTTAGATAATCGAGCACAATTAAGTAACATGGAGGGCAGCAGAGAGAAACTGAAGATAAGATCTTTATTGTCTCAAAGATCATGTGTAACCTACATTGGTCTTTGAGGCACTTCTGAAGTTCCCGCTAAAATTGACAGAAATGAATTATGTGTGTAAATAGTAAAATTTTGTTCATAGTGGGTTGAGTGGTATGACAAATCTCGCAATGAAAGGCTTCATATAAATATTTCTGTGTTATGTGACAGCTGGCACAGGTTCTTATTTATGCTTCGGCCTCATGGTCACGGTCCTCTCTAAACTTTCCAAAAGCCTGAGATGAGTATATTTAAAGTTATCCTGTCAGATTCAATGTGACTTCGAAGTTCACTTGAATAGCCTATCTTTATACAATTCATTTTTACATGGAGATCAATTTATGAGGTAGGCCCCTAAAAGCACACTGGGCTTTAATTCAAGGTACCACACTCACTCATTTGTTCACTTATTTAGTAAATGTTTCAGCAAATAAGAACCAAGCCCCTATTGTCACTGGCACTGGGTTAGAAAACATTGGGGGAGGGGAGAATACAATGGTGGGCATGGCACATTCATCCTGCACCCCTGGCTTCTCCTCCGCTGCTAATTCACAGCGCACTTTTATCTCCCCATCTCTTCTATCCTGGCTTTTCACAGAGAGATGGAACGCAGAGAGAAATGTGATTAGCCACCTCAATTCTCTTTCCTTACTTCTGAGAGGCATTTCCCTCACCTGTGCCTTTTAAAGACACTAATGCGCACACACAGCTCGGCTTTTTCCGGATCCGTTCTGGGCCCCATTACCTCTCCTCCCCTCCCATAGTTTGGAGAGTCTCTGTACCTTAATTATGTAGCCCCCCGACAGACACTAGCTCAGCACCATGCTGAGCGAGTTAATGTTCCCGGGCATGGCTACCCTCCCACTTCTTGCCCAATGACTTTTCTTCCAGGTGAACTGAACGGATTGGCTCTTAATGTGCAGCTTCCCTGAAATCCCACACCACTGTGGGTCCCTATCGTGTCACACTGTAGTGACGGTAGGAACTAGCTTGAAACACAAGTTTTATGGATCCCGAGCCTAATGATGAGCCAGGCTATGCAATCCTTTGGAACCTACCAGAGACTTGGCTGTAACAAAAATAAAGCAGAAGTTAAGAATATCTTAATATCCAACAGCTCAGAGGATTTCTTCTAAAGCTGTGTTGTTTACTCACTTAATGCCATCGGTGATTCAAAATCAATGTAATATAAGCATTCACTAGAAACATACCAAATGCCCAACAGGATACGAGTCGGGGCTGTGACACCTTCACTAATAAGAAATGACAGCGAACAAGCAATACAACAGTCCAGGATATGAGAGACTCTCACCCCTAATGTGTATGGCATTCCCTGCTTGCAGAGGGTGCTGCATTATTATTAGCATGGGAGAACCAAAGAACAATGAAGATCATTCCAAGCCATTCTTCCAGACGAGTAACCTAGAATAATACTGCTCAACTGAGAATTCAAAGGGAGAGTTTGCAAGGTCTTCTAGGAACATTTTACCCAGGAGTTTAAGCCGCGGATAATTGCAAGCAAGATTAGCCTTAGGAAGAGGGGATAGTTATCTTCTATGTGGGGTCCAAATATCTACTCATTGATTGTTACTCTCTCCGTCCCTTTCCCTCTTCTTAAATCAGCAAAATATACATTCAAAACCAAGCACACTGGGACTCAGGGGGTCTTGAAGATATCAGCCATTCCCTCCGCCTGAATGCTTTTCTTGCAGAAGTCCTTTAGCTGGTTCTTCTCTTCAACTCTCACTTGCTCCTGGAGGCCTTCCCAGGATGCTGTCTGTTAAGAGTGATCTCTGTCACCCTCACTCTCATGTGCTTGTCTTTATCACATGTAGCCTACTTTCAGCTGGTTGTTTATCATCTATCTCTCTAATAAGGAGGTAAATTTCAAGAAGGCAGATATTTTTCTGTATTGTTCAGAACTGATTCCGGAGACCAGGTAGTGGCAGACACACCGTGGGTGTTTGGTAAGTATTCCTGGAATGAATGAATAGGTTTTATTTTTATTATGAATTAGCCCGTCGGTTCCCTTTCCTCTGAAGAACACCAAAGTGGGAGCCAGGAGAAGAAAAATATAAGACTGGTTCTGCTTTTAATTGGCCGCATGATTCTGACAAATTTTCTTGGCCTCAGTTTTTCCTCTGCAAAATAAAAGCTGGCAATGGGGAAGAACTCTCTCTTTTCCACTCATCAGATTTCCAAGAGAAGAGGTTTTCTCTCTCTCTCTCTCTCTCTCTCTCTCTCTCTCTCTCGCTCGCTCCCGGTCCCCTGCACCACCCCTCATGGTGTCAGAGTGACATGGATAATGGATGAATTTCTGACCCTAGAAAGCCACATGTTCTCATCTGCTCATTACCATGCAGAAATCTTTGAAATTAAATACCTGCTCCTCCTGGAGGAGAGGGAGGGTTATAGTGGTCCAGTGTTGCCTCTGCTGAAGGCTGAGTTCCAGGCTGTGTTGCATAGTAAACCTATTGCACCTCATGCCTAGATTGCATTCTTCAGCTCACCCTATATCAGAAACAGAATATTTTGATCTTCATCTACCTATTCTTACATCAACTGGGTCAGAACCCTGGTGGGGATAGGAAGGGTATTAGATATTGACCTGCTTACAAAATAAATAAATACATAAATAAAAGGATATAGCTAGAGCCTCTTCCATGACACTGACTATAGATAAATACATACATTATATTTTTCTATGAAATATACAGAGCAGGGCCCCTGGGTGGCTTAATCATTAAGCATCTGCCTTCGGCTCAGGTCATGATCCTGGAGTCCCGGGATCGAGACCCATGTCAGGCTCCCTACTCGGTGGAGGCCTGCTTCTCCCTCTCTCCTCTCTCACTTTCCCTCCTTGTGTTCCCTCTCCCACTGTGTCTCTCTCTCTGTCAAATACATAAATAAAATCTTTAAAAAAAAGAGAAATATATAGAGTAATAAAGTATGGCTATGTGTTTCTCAAAATGGACATATATATATAAGTGTCCTCTTTCTTCCAAGAAGCATAAAGTGTATAGTATAAAATATATATTTATAGGTTGAAAATATAGAGACTTTAAAGAGGTATATATACACATACATGTATGTTCGCCTATGTATATATGGTGTGTACATATATGTAACACAAATCATACATATATACTCCAGAGAGAAGAGGGAAGGTGTTGTAAGTTATATGTGTATGTTTATTTCTCTTTCTACATAAATAGGGAAGAATGGTTACAACATTTGGGAATAAGTTTTTAGAATGGTAAGAATTGACCTAAAGGGCGCCTGGGTGGCTCAGAGGGTTAAGCCTCTGCCTTCAGCTCAGGTCATGATCTCAGGGTCCTAGGAATGGAGTCCCGCATTGGGCTCTCTGCTCAACAGGGAACCTGCTTCCCCCTGTTTCTCTGCCTGCCTCTCTGCCTACTTGTGATCTCTCTCTCTGTCAAATAAATAGATAAAATCTTTAAAAAAAATAATTGATCTAAAAAAGAAAGAACTAGTTAGCATGGGTGGTCATATGAAATAAGTGGGTCATACCAACAGGTTGTAAGAGACAGGTCAGTTAAAATTTCAGGAGAACTCAGTATGTACACTCTAATCCTACTTCCCTACCCAACACTGTCCCTAGATGACTCTATTAACTTCAGCCAGATGATTCTGAAGTATAATGAAAAAAACAGAAGACGCAGGTGGGTCATCAGAGGAACCATAATGATAGGTAGGGTGGGGACAGTCTTGGAGGGGTTGGGAGCGAGGAAGTGGTGGAGAGAAGGCACAGAGGCTATGTCAGTGCATCCGACAAAGACAGCTATTGTCCCTGCATTTGATGTCACATCCATTTGACCCACTTGCAAAAGGTCCAAAGAAATGCTCTCTAAGAAAATAAAATGAAATGAATATTTCTTTCATTCTGAGTTGTGCAAGTTTCCACACTTTAACATTTCTGCACTTGGGGTATGTCTTACAGTTGATAGTGTGTCCTAATAAACTAGCAGTATGTTTTCTTTCTCGGTGCTGTGTTATATAACCATGCATCTCACAGCTGCTGGAGTCTTAGATTGGGTGAAACATAGTAGTTCATACTCAGTTTTCTATAAATCATTAGGGAAATGAGCCATAAATGTGGTTTAGAGTAAGATGTGCTTTGCTTAGCAAAGGTAAGCTGAAACACCTGCTGTGTATGCCAGTGGTCAAGTGTAGCCAAAAACAGCCTTTCCCTGCGCAGTGTGGAAACAGGTACCACGAGTCCATAATCCTTCTTTGCAAGAGTCCCATTTTATAGAATATTTTTTTAAATGAGAAACCCATAAAAAGTTTGTGTGTAGAGATATATTTTAAACTTCACTTATACTAAATCAGAACACCACAAAATATTTAAAAAATAAAGGCTTTTATTATTAAAAATAAGAGCATGCCCACAGTGGAATATTATATAGTCATTAAAAGTGACAGTTTTAGGGGCATCTGGCTGGTTTAGTTGGGAGAGCAGGCAATCTTCATCTCAGGGTTGTGAGTTCCAGCTCCATGTTGGATGTGGACATCCTTAAGGAGAGAAAAATAGTGCATAGCCAATACTTAGTAATGTGGAAAATGCTATTAAGATCATGTTAGGTAGAAAATAGTATATAAACTTCATATTTATATTTTCTAATTTTGTGAACTATTCTACATGCATAGGGAAAATGAGTTATAAAATGCAGCAAAGTGCTAACAACTCTTAATCTCTCTTGCTGGTGAATATTCACCTGATTTTACTTCTATATACCTTCCTTCATTTCCCAAAACCTTTACCATGAACATGGATTACTTTTATGGCTAGAAGAAACTCTTCTCCCTTCCAAAGGCAGTTTCTTTATTCCCCAAGTTCCTTTTTCTCCAAATAAGTAAAAAATGACCTGCTTTTGGCCATAAACTACATATTCCTGAAAGTTACAGCCATTCTTTCTGAACAGGGAACCAAGGGATGTAAAAAAGGCCCTTTACACTAGATGACAAATCATTGGTCAAAGCAGGCTGCTCAGGTTTCCTGGGCATACAAATCGCCTGGAAATAAATTGCTGACTACTCACTTTCCAAGGGTCTATACCCTGAGGAGTCCCCATCCCTTCCTGGGAAATGACCTCTGGATTTCTCATAAAGGAAGGTGATGACCAGAGTCAGAACTGGGGCTTACAAAACTCTCCTTTATTACCTCTCTATTTGCCCTTGGCCCACTCCTGGGCCCAGAGGAAATTTCATGGTTCCCTCTCTCTGAAGAGCAGGTGGGGAGAAGAGGGCAGAGTGCACAGAAGGGAAAATGTGGAGCATGCTAAAGAATTATGCCCAAGGGGGATTAATAAAGTTTCATAAAGACATCTCAGAAGACGAAAGTTCTTGTCGATGGAGAGGAAGGTCAAGAGATTTGAAGTCAAAACCAAAAACAGGTAATAAGAAATTGGAAAAGACTTGACACGCCACAGGGAGGTAACAGAGCATTCCTTCAATGCGCCTATGGAAATTAAGTACATAGAAAATAGGAGGACTTTTCTCAGTACAGCTATGAAAAAGTGGAAAAAGATAAGCTAAAGCAACGTTATAATGGTGGAAGGGTCCACCGCTAACCTGCTTTCATTGGACCATGCTTCTAAAACGGTGCCTGGGAAAAATTAAGCAGAATGAGTTGTTCATTCCTCTTTAATTAAAAGTTTCAGCCATTTTCCAACTGACTCTTTCATAAATGATTTGCAAACTTATCTTTTATCCCTTCTTCTGTCCTATAATTGCTAGTGACTGAGCCGGACTTAGAAGATGGAAGGCAGGATTACCTAGGGGTAGGGGCCCATACAGTCACATTTCTTAAAAGCCCCTGAGGTGCTTCTCAGGTGCTGCCCATCTAGGGAACCCTGACCTGGATGATCCCTGACTGAGAAGTAAGCAGGGGGAAGAATCAAACACTTAGCATAGAAAAAGGTAAACATAATTTTACTCTTCACATACAGGTTTCCTTTTGATCAAAGAAAGAAATAAAAATTAAAATTGGAATGCCAAATTATACACTAGTTTTCCACTCATCTTTCCATTTAAAGCTCAGCATAATGCTGTGAAAAAAGCAGAGGAAGATTTATTTTTTCTTCTTCTTTCATTCTCTCCCTCTCTTTATTTTTTCTGTAAATTGTATTTTTCATTTCAAGATCTGTAACTGAGGCTCAGAGCTGCTTAATGACTTGCCTGAGGTCAAGGGCTAAAGTGTGGAGAGCTCCTAGGCTCTGAGGTCCATGCTTTTCACTCATGTGTGAACCATGGAAAATGCCCTTTTCATGGCCCCATTCACCACCGCAGTGAAGCCCAGTGCCTCCTTAATTATTGGCCCTCTTTCCATGACTCTCTCTGTAACGGTGCCAGTGGTCGACAGGTTTTGTTTTTTTGCTGGGTTTTTTTTTTTTTTTTTTGGTTTATTTGTTGTTGTTGCTTTGTTTTTCTTTTAGCATCTACTATTATGTTTCAATACAAATAAGTAATGATATGTTGAGAAAGTGAAAACCAATGCCACCAATTAAGAAAATGTCCCCTAATCTGCCTTCCAGACACTCAGCTTTAAGGTGAATAAAGAGGAAAAAAATCTGTATCTGGATTGATTGCTTATGAAGAAAATCTCTCTAAGTGTGACCACTTCTTTGAAACTGTCAAGATAATAATAATGTTAGTATTGACTATACTTTTATTCTGCTAAGCATGTGAATTCCCTTAATCTTCAGAGCAATACTACATGAGATAAATACTCTTCTATTTTTTTTTAAAGATTTTATTTATTTATTTGACAGAGAGAGATCACAAGTAGGCAGAGAGGCAGGCAGAGAGAGAGGAGGAAGCAGGCTTCCTACGAAGCAGAGATCCTGATGTGGGCCTCGATCCCAAGACCCTGAGATCATGACCTGAGCCGAAGGCAGAAGCTTTAACCCACTGAGCCACCCAGGCGCCCGATAAATACTCTTCTTAAACCCATCTACACATAAGGAAATCATGGCATAGAGAGGTTAGGTAACTTATTCTAAGTCATAATTAGTTACTAATATTTGTATCCAACGAGAGAGCTAATAAGCTATGCTTCCTCCATTGTTCTTCCAAAAGCATCTTACAAACCAGTGTGTATCAAACATCCCTAAACTTCTAGTGAAAGGAAAAGTTAATTTTGATCAAAATTTAAGTGTGTGATATTTTTATTTTTCATAACTTTAAAAACTGATGAAAGTCATGTCTCCCTTGTTTGCTAGTTGTACTACTCAAGAGCCTTCTCTGATCTCACTCAAGACTTCAGATGTGCTCACACCCTTGAAGGCCCTCTTACTGCATTTTGACTCCACTTCCCATCTACCATCCATCTGTTCCCACATTGCACCGCAATCATTGGTGCATTTCTCCTCAACTAACCTGAATTTCTTGAGAGAGGGATTATGCCTTTTCTTCCTCCCTTCCTTCCTTCCTTCCTTCCTTCCTTCCTTCCTTCCTTCCTTCCTTCCTTCCTTCCTTTCTTTCCTTCACTCTAATGCCTCTCTCTCTGCCCTACAAAGATAAGGAAGATGTAAATTCCAAGTCAAAAGATGGATATAGAATCTAGATAACCATACACTATGTTTAAGGTCTCTAAACTAATTCTATAATCAAATTCCTGTAATGATAAAACAATCTGATGTAGGAAAATATGCCCATATAGTCGTTAAATAAGTTTGGGTTGGGGAACTTGATAACTAACTAGGAGCAACTGACAAGAAAAAAATTAAGAGTTATACAAAAATATGTTAGTAATAACTTTGACAATTCTCTAAAGAGGAAACAAAAAAAATCATGGACTCTTCAATTAGTCAACTTTTTAAGTATTTCCTTCTAATGTAGTTCAAGTTTAGTTTTTTATTCCTCAGCTTGTGCTTTAAAAAAAAAAGCATGGAAATGTATAACAATTTCAATTGCTTATCCTTTCTTTTATTTGAATTCCAATATAGTTAAATACAGTGTTATATTAGTTTCCTGTTTCCTGAGCTTTTCAGTCCCTAAGCACAGGAGCCTGAAACTCACTTTTGATGATCTACAGGTGATTCCTCCCTCCCTATCACTCTCTCTCTCTTTTTTTTCCTCTCTCTTTTTGTCTCTATCTCTCTTTGTCTCTATCAAATAGAACATCTATTTAATGGACCATTTTCTTATAAAACAAGAACCTGAGTTTTACTGTAAGGACTTTTTTAAAGATAGCTGTGTAACTCTGCTTTCTTTTAAGAAAGAAAATATGACCAGAAGTCCTTGTATTTTAGAAAATGTTTTCAGGTTCAGATAAAATTTAACCAAAGACTAATTCTGGTCTCTTAGCTATCAGTCTACATCTCTGGCTAAATGAAAGAAAAAAGAATGTGAGCCTCGGTGTATGTTTCAATGAGTTCAGTTGGGGAGCCAGGGCCAGTATATAATTTGTGGGGCCCAGGACAGAAGAAAAATGGAGGGCCCCTTGTTCAAAATTGGAAAGAATTTCAAGTTTGTGACAGTGGAGCATTCAACCAAGTATGGGACACTTCTAAACATGACGTCCTGTACACCTGCACAGGGGTCATGCCCATGAAGCCCATCTATGAAGAGCTTTATCTGGTGGGGGCACCTGGCAGTCAGAGCAGGAAAAATGCAGGGATAGCCAAAGAGGTCTGATGATGAGTGACTGTTTCAAAGTGTAGACAAGTCACCAGCTGCTAGTGGTGCCTGAGTTTAACTGTTATTAGAAATAGAAGAGTGTGGACATGATAGATGAAGAAAAGAAAGAAGATTAACAATGTGACCTTACATTTTGCCAGCCAGCCTTCATCCAGGAATCATATCTGGAGACCACAAGGTGTCAATTCTTATTTAGTAGCATCTCTTTCTTTTAATCAAAACTGATAATAGCCACAGTTGCTCAACTACATTCAACAGTAAGAACTACCCTTTGAGTAGGTATGCTATAAAAACGCTGGTATGAAAGAGCCTTAGAGATTTGAAAGCCAAATAAAATACTATGGATACCAAAGGTTTCTTTTTTAATTAAGAATCATTCTTTCACTTTAGCCTATTGATTGGTTGAGCAAAAGAAACAATATGCCTTATAATGCCTGCCTAATCTCCCTTAGAGAGACCTTGTGAAGATCAATTGCAATAAGACATGCCTTTGGACCTGATAAACTATAACCACTACTCCTACACCTAGAGGCAGTGTCATTCAGTAGAGAGAGTTCTGGAGGCAGAATGCAAAGACTTATACCACCAACTCCATAACTTACCACCAGTGACCTTGAAGCACGCTAATCTTCCCTGAGCCTCAGTTTCCTCTTCTGTACAATAGAGATAACAGCTTTCTGTCTAAGTCCAAGTAGGACAATGTGTAAAGATAATCCTGTGCGGTGTTTTTATTAAACTGTAAAGTGTTGCATTTAAGCCATTTTCATAATAAGAACTTGGCACTGCCAAGGTCACCTCTGAAGCTAAAGAATTAAAGCTCAGAGACATAAAACTCCAGTCTCTCAGAGATTAACAACAGAAGATGAAATTGTATTTCAACCTTATGTAAGGAAAGATCTATGCCCATGATTACAGAGGTAAATGGCAACATAAATAAAGCATTTCCTGGAGTGTTTTTGTTTATCCCCCCTGTGTTTGATCCATACGGTCATCTACATTTTATCAGCAGTAGTGCACACAGAAAGGAAAGGAAACTGTAGCTGGGAAAGTTGGCCAACCAGTGATTTTTCTCAAGGCATTTCATATAGGCTAGACCTTGTCAAGCAGAATAAGCAAATTTTTCTGCTTCCTTCCATATAAATTGAGCTTCAATTCCCAGAAATGTTTCTATACACAGTATTTGCCCTCAAGGAAATTTTAAGTCCTCTGTCCAACTTTCTGCTTTTCCAGCCTCCACTCCCCATTCACTGCATCACTCATCAACCCTCCCTTGGCCCCCACCTTCAAGCATTAGCAGGAAGTAGCAATGAAATAGGCTGAGAACGAAATGAACTACTGTCAGGGGCTGGAGACTTAATGAGAAAAGCAAAGAAGCTGAAAATCAGTAAAAGTGAGATGATAAGATGTGTATGGGACAGATTCCTAGTCTCTATAAAGGGTCCACAATAGTGGTAGGTTAAGATTTTCTTTTGTAGAACTAACCTAAAGTGGAGTCACTTATGTTAGGGACAAAACAGAGATGGTCAACACAGGCTCTAAAGGAAACTTGACCTAATCTTACAGGAATTTATGACTCTTCTCAGAAATCAGCAGCGGACTTCAGCCAGTCCCTAAATGCCAAATCCATTCACACCACTCTGGACATCCTTGTTCACCTATTTAGCTGCCCTGATCCAAATAAGAAAGAAGACCGCTAGGCAACCAATTAGCTGAAAAGGTGAAATAACTTCTGCCTTCATGACATAAAAAATCCCTCAGTCTGAAAATAATCCCTCCTTCCTTCTGTAAATTTCCGTTTCCTGGCTTGCCGGATGAAAGCCTTGCGCTAAACTCATCTTCCTGCTTTGGTTTTTTGACACTGTATCTCTGCTTTCAGCCTTAGGTAAAAGAGCAGAGAATGAGTAACAGCCACCCAATTCCTGGGGTAAGAAATCAGGCCAGAATTTGGTGACAAATCTTTGTTATAAATTCATGTGTAGCTTTTTTCCAAGGTGGCATCTGAAAGTGTGTATCTCTTAATGACATGGGTGAATTTGTGGATTAGAATCTTTGCTCTCACCTTTTGGAAAAGTGAGAACAAAGGCACTAACAGAATGCTGGTACCATTTCAAGTGTAATTCTAGAACTTTTAAGTAATAAAATGATACTTATTAGCACATCTGTGACTTGCCTTGAGAGTTCTAGGTGCACTGGCTGTGTTGCTCCCATCACAGAGAAGGTGGAGTTGAAGTTCCAGAGTCATTGAAGGGGAAGCTCTGAAATTCCTCTAAAAATGAGGAGTCTGTCATTTGATAGCGGCCAGGAAAAAAATGCACTTTTACACATTTGAAAATCTACCATCAGAAGGAATGATCTGGCTTGGCAGCATTACATCTCTGCTTAGTACTACTTCCCCTGCAAAGCCCACAGAGTCAATTGCTGTTAAGCCTCTCACGCCTGGACCTTATCCACGGGCCAATCTCGGAGTGTTTACTCCATATGATAATTGTTTACATGAGTGGATCTCTATTTTAGGTCCTACAGCAGTGAGGACTGGGTCTTTCTTGTTCACCTTTGTCTCTCCAGGGCCATGCCTGGTACACAGTAGATCTAAGAAAATGTTAACTGAAAGGAAACTGTAGTATGTAGCCAACCTCACTAAGGGAAGTGTAGGTACCAAATTATTAGGTCCTACGCTGTTCCTTATGTCAATTCCAGAACCTTGGAGTGTTGTGCTCAGTCTTGGATACCATATATTTTAGCATTGGGAAGCTAGAGTTTATTCACATTTGGTGATCAAGATGGGTGGTGGAAAGGGGAAATGCTTGGCACAATCTGGAAACCAGGTCAAATGAGGAACAAATGAAAGAACCGGGAATGATTAACTTGACTAAAAGAAAGCAAAGGAAAGATGTGGTTCTTCTCCTCAGATATTTGAGAAGCTGTCAAGAGGAATAGGTAGTTATATTTGTTCTGTGTTACCCTAGAGGGCAAAGTAAGGTTAGTGATTAAAAAGCACAGAGAAGCAGATTTTGGCTCACCAAAAGCAAGAACGTTCAAACAAACAAAATAAAACAAACAAAGAAAGAAAACGCTCATCAACAATAGCAGAAAAAAGAGTAAACCTTCTGTCTTTGAAGTGACAAAAGAAAAAGGGCATACGGGGCTGCTAAGATCCCTTCTAACATAGGATTTTTTATTCTTTGCATAGTAAGTGCAAATACCCTAGAAATCATGGATATGGAACAACACTAGGGAATAAGTGATGTTAGCTTCTTTGCTGGGCACCGGTTACATTAGATGGAAGAGTTTAAGAGACAATGCAGAGCTCCTGAAGATGGGGGCACAAAGAAGAGCCCTATGCCTCCAAAGGCAAGAGACAGCTGAAACGAGTTCTCATAGTACCACTTTGACTATTGCTTCTCCTAGTCATAGAAAGCAGTTATCTGGAGTGAGAGTAATCTAAAACAAAACAAGAATATTTGGAATTTGATGGAAAGGCACATCTTTTTGAAAGTCAATACTCAAAAGAGCTGCAATCACGCATCTGTTTTCTTATTTGGTTTACAATTGGGGGAATGGGAACAGAGGACCCCATGAAATTGAATGACACTTCACATTGATAAGCATTTCTGAAACAATATGGTAGCAATTTGAAGAACGCATTATACTCTCAAGCTACATAAAGAAAAAGCAAAGAATATACTCTTTAACACTTAATTTTAATAATGATCTTACCTGTTACAGATACAGCATTTGACAATGAAAGCCTATGTTTTAGTCCAGTAATATAAGACACAGCTTGTAAAATGAGAATTGAGTTTAACTATGTTCTTGTGTTTTATTTTCCATTTATCATGTGAATTGCTTCTAAATAAGATTGTCTTACTTCATTAATTTGCATAATTACTGAAATATAGCATGGGATCCCAAATAACAAACTCCTGATAATATCATCTCAGATTTACTGTGACATTATTTTGAAAATGACAAAAACTGATACACAATTAAGTGCAGAGTAAAGTGTATAAGCTAATTATGTTGCTTTTGAGTCTTCAAAACATAAAGAGGTTATTTGGGGCAGAACAATAAATTTTTGTGCTCAGATGCTGAACAGCTTGAAAACCAAAGAAGGACTGGTAAGTACTATATCATTTGAGAGTAATAAGAAGTCTGGTTTTGACAACGTAAGAGCCAGGTGGAGTTTTGTTTTTGTTTTTTTGTTTAATTGAATCAAGACTGTCGAAGAAAGATGAGAAAAGTCTTCACTGAAGACTTAAAAAATACCCATTCAGATGTACTTTGAAAAGCACCCTATCAAATTAGTGTGACAGTCTCTGGTCCCAGTAAGAAAGTCCTGATGGCTTGTTTGAGTTCAGACTTCCAGCAAGTGCAAACATTGCACTCAGCTCAATCTTCAAAAATGTGGCTGAGATAGAAAATGTGGGTATGATAGCGATTAGTTAGCTATCAGGCATTCAACGAGCCAAGTAGTAACTGCTCCTCTCTGAAATGGAGGCTGCTGAAAGACAGCAAGTTTCCCGACTGATAAAGTGTCTTGGCTAACATCACAGAGACAATCACAGCACAATAGTGGAGACAAAAAAGACACCTTTCTCCTGCCTTCCACAGCCTCCTACTAATCGTTTTAAACTGAAAGCTTGGGAGCCGCCGTCCTGCCTAAACATTGTCTGTTTCCCTGAGAGGACATCCCCGATGGAAGCTGGAGAGCAGGGCGCTCCCTGTGCTGGTACCCTTTCCTTTGGGTCGTGATTTGAGCCAGTCTGTGACTTTCATGAGGCAGGAACATGGTGGATGAGGGACGGCACAATTTTTATGTAGACTCTTGGTAGAACCTTTGTTTTTCTAATAATTCACTGAGGGACATCGATTCTTTGAAGAAGAAAGATCTTACGGTTGTGTGGTGGCAACTGGGCTAGGTAATCACCCGGCGGCTGTGACGGCCTGAGTTGCTTTGTGGTTTCCCTGCGGGTCACCTGGCTGAGGAGAGGGCATGCCTTCCCAAGCCTTTCATCTCCGCAGAGCACCAGCAGTTTGCAGGCCTGGGCCAGATGCCTCCAGCCCGTGGTGTGAAGGCACAGCTCGCTTTGCTCTGCCAAACCTCTAGGCCACACTCCACATTTTAGTTCATATTAAAAAATAAATCTGGAGCCATTTAACATTCCCAGGCTGGTTGTGTGTATCGTGTATGCACATGTGTGTGTGTTAGTGTGTGTGTGTGCACAACATGCAAACCTGGAAAGCGGAGTTTCAGCTGGCCCAGACCCTGCCATTCCCACCCAGCTGTTGGCCTTGTGCCTCACCACACACTTACAGCCTGTATTAATGGCTCCTGTAAAATGGGCCCCGTTATTGTCCCCAGGCAGCAAGATTCTCAACAGCTGTAGGGAACATCATTTGACCCAACAAGAGACAAATAGGAATTCTTTGTGTGGCTGGGGCCAGGGTTGTGAAACAATACAATGGTGGGATCTCACTGCATCCACAGGGGTTTCCAGCCCTTGCTAGAAAGCTCCAGTGAGGGTAGCACATTATCTCCCAGAAGAGTCTGTTCCATTTCTGGACAATGGATCTAATTATTCAAAAGTTCCTCCCTATTGGAATGGGTCTTGCTATCTCCTCTACCTAGTAACGATGGGCTTGAAGGCTCATGTCCAGAACTTTTCATTCATCTTATTGAATTTTTATTTTTATCATTACAAGACCACAAAGAGTTGTAGACCCTATTTACCATCTCTTCCAACTTTGATTCAGTCACCAGTATACCTAGCTCTCCATTATCATAACATATTTCACTAACAAAAAGGTAGAAAAAGATAAAACAAGGAAAAATATTAGTGTGTCTTACTTTAAATATATCTTAGGTAAACACTGATCTATTAATCACCAGCTCAGGGGTAGAATTTTCCATAAGTCATGAAGTGCCCTAGAGGTTTCACTCTTACTGTACCTGTTCAGAGGCTATTCAGGTATGGTTATCCTGTGAAACCTGAAATCTCTTCAGGGCTAAGATCAGCCATCCTTTGTATGCTCAGTATCTAATATAGTGCCTGGCCAAAGAATATGTTCCATAAATGACTGTGAACCAACAAATATTTTCTTGGCAACCTGAGCTTGTTACTAGTGATTACTGCTTCTTTATCTACTGCGGCGTAAAATCTAACATGGTGCCAACTCATCCTAAAAGCTTCCTTCACCACCCAGTTATCTATAGTTTGGGACCATCTACCTTTTTCTCCTTCAAAAATTACAACTGTATTCCCACCTCCCATTTGCTTGTACTTTTTTTTTTAAAGATTTTTATTTATTTATTTGACAGAGAGAGATCACAAGTAGGCAGAGAGGTGGGCAGAGAGAGAGGAGGAAGCAGGCTCCCTGCTGAGCAGAGAGCCTGACGTGGGCCTTGATCTCAGGACCCTGAGATCATGACCTGAGCCGAAGGCAGAGGCTTTAACCCACTGAGCCACCCAGGCGCCCTGCTTGTTCTTATTATACACTGTGTCTGATGTTGTGTAGGTTTTCTGAGGATACCAAGGTGTAATTTATCAAGCCAAACTCATTTAGAACTGAACTGCTTCTGTTCAGTTTAAGAAACATTTTTGAAGCCTATTTTGTGTTAGGCTCGGTACAGACAGTAAGGATATAAAAATAAATGTGACATAGTTTCTGCCTCCAGGAAACATATAGTCCTGGGTGGGGAAATAGGGGGGTTCAAAACAATGTATAAGGAACATCATGGAGAGGGCAATGGAGGCACAGGGGAGGGGCACTTAATCTGGTTTATGGGACAGCCGGATACTCTTAAAAGAGATAATACCTGGGCCTAAGCTTGAGGTATGAACAGAAATTAACTACACAAAAGTGTAAGCAGTGTGCATTTTGAAGGGAAAACAGAATGAGTAAAAAGCACAGAGGTGTGAAACTACATAAAATATGCAGAAGCTGGAGTATTACAGACTGAAATTTAGTGTAAAGCACAGAGCTTCACAAGATGCTGCTGGAGAGTCAGAGGCTTGGTCACAGGAGGTCTTGTTGGCTGTGGTAATAGAATGTGTTTTCAGAGATCAGCAGGGAGATGTTAGAAGCAGAACCATTGTATGTTTTACAATGAGGGATTTATTATGGAAGTTAGACTAAACACAATAATATGAGTTGCTGGGCAAGTGAGCATCCAGCAGGAAGCAGGGTCAGAAAGGAGTCGACCACCAAAGTGGGATTGCAGGGCTTAAAGGGATTATCTAAGGAAGCAGGGGTTCTCTTCAGTAGGTCATACACCAAATGATAGGTAGTGGTCCCGAGACTGCTGTTAGTCAAAGGATCAGTACTTGGGAAGAAGAGCTGGAGGTGGGAGTTAGGAGAGCAAGTCCAGCCTTGAACCTATCAGCACCTTTACTGACTGCATCTAGCCATGAAGACTTTCAGAGAATAACATTTGTTGTTTCACTTCTGCCTTCCGCAACCATAGTCTTACACAAATTCTTCTTTTACCCATTATAACTTGCTATGTCCAGAAAAGGAGTTCTATAAAAGATAGTTTAATTTAACAGTAAACACTAAACTACTAAGTCAAGAAAAGGGAAAGCAGAAGCAAGACATGGTCAAAAACATTCTAGAAGAAGGAAAGACACTGTTGGTGCAACACTACTCATCACTGTTGGCCATTCATTGTCACACAATAAGATTCTTGACACCATAAGTGCCATGAAAAGCCTCTGACGACCCTTGCATCTTTGTACCACATGCTCAAAATTCCAAGTGGTAGAGAAATATGATTAGTCAAGCTGTGGTCATACACCTGTGTTGGCTGCCAGAGATGGGGGAAAAGGAAATATCTGGCCCCACTTTGGCATCCATAGACTGAGACAGGGCCCTTTATTCCTTCTCTTTGGGGATTTTCACTTAAAATGGGAAGATTGCTGGGTGCTACAGAATAACAACAACAAAGACAAATATCCATGCCCCATAGTCAGATTAAATGTTAGGGAAAAAAAAATTCCCGTGGGTACACTTAGAACGGGTTTTGGCTATGTGCTTTTTCTCAGTTAGGGTTAGGGTATGTTGCAGTAATATATCAAATTATTTATGTCATAACTAATTATATTGCCATTTTGACAGCATACAACAACATAGTCAACAAGAAGATGATTTCTTTTTCACTTAATAGTCCAAAGACAGTGTTTGGGATGGCAGTGAAGCTCAGGGACTCAAGTTTTATCTTCAAAGTGGCTCATAAGTTTATGCTGGTTATTGAAATCCCAGGAAGCCAAAAGAAGGAAAAATAAAAGAGCAGTTATGCATAGAGGTTTTATAAACAAGTCTATTTCTGATTACCTTTCACTGGAGAGAGCTCAACTGCATGGCCTCACTTACCAACAAAGGAATCTGGGAAAATGGGTTGGATGTGTGCCCAAAAGAGAAGAGAATAGATATTGGGTATCAGTTATTACTTTTTGCCATACAGTCTGTCCGAACCATTCCAGATTCAAATTCATCTGAGTAATTTCAGGTAGGCAAATGTTACCAAATTTTACTATAGTAAGACAGATAATAACCATTTCAGGCTTTGAGGCCAATTTGGTCTCTGTAGCAACCACTCAGCTCTGCCCTTGTAACACAAAAGAGCTGAGACTATATTAAAAAAAAGTGTGGGTGTGGCCGTATTATAGTAAAACTTTACAAAAATATACAGCAGGAAGGATATGACCTAAAGGCCATAGTTTGCTGACCCCTGGTATAATCAACTCTACTGTGAGCATCATTCTCCTTGAGAGAGATGGAAGCAAAACTAGAGCCATAAGTTTTTCATTTGTTTTGTCAACCATCAACATTTTGCCCCAGTCTCTCCCTGCTGTCCCCTACTATACCTTCTGCGTTTCCTCATTTCTCCTCAAAGTTCTTTTTGTTCTCCAGCTGGATTAGTTCACCATTCCTCTTCATTACTAACACTTACTCTCCATGGACCATGGTCCTGTTCCTTTGAATAGTGAAATAAGCCTTTTTACAGAGCAACTCATTCATACTTGACTTTCTTTTGCCTCTTTAAGCAGCGTATCACTTGCCTCCTTCCCTTCAGTTGCAAAGATTTAGCCAGAGTTCTTTTCTTATCATGGCCATAACACCTTCCATCTGGCCTTTGTTACCATTTCCATGGCTTTGATCTATGAACAAGAGCCATGTATTTGGAACAAAGGTCACAGTGAGCTTGGTTGGGAGACAATTCTCCACGGTTCTCTCCTTTTACTTCATTATCTCAGGAGCAGAGGTATTGACGGCCTTTTGTTTGGACTATCTTTTCAAGAACGATGTTATAATGACAGTGTCTCCCTAGAGGGCAATGTTTGGGTAGGTTTGTTCTCAAAGGATCAATGCAGCCCATTATAAAGCATTAGGATTTCCTAGGTTCAATGTTCTGTAATAAAACACACACTGCATATACAGGGGTCACTTAACCTCTGTGATGTCATACTATGCAGCTTGGAAACTAGTAAAATGCTAATACTTTGGCTACTGCTATTGCTGTATGCAGTCAATTGTTCTTTGTCTCTGCCTTAGGGATTTCATGTCTTCTGTTGGCACCCATAAAACTGTGGCAGGTTAACTTGGTAGGTTGCAAACGGGGCAGAATATCAGCACCTCCACTATTCTTGACCAACTATATATTCCCAAGAATGGAGAAATATGGTAAATAAACTGGACTAGAAATTAACATATGGTAGATCAAAGGAGAGCTATGCCGGTTACCTTTCAATAGGCAGCTAATCTCAAACTGTAACTCTACCCCTTTCTAAACTTTCAAGAATGTAAAAGGTGGGGCAACAGGGTGGCTCAGATGGTTAAGCGTCTCCCTTCAGTTCAGGTCATGGCCTGGATCAAGCCCCACGTTGGGCTCCCTGCTCAGTGGGGAGCCTGCTTCTTTGTCTCCCTCTACACCACCACCTCCTGCCCCCCACCCCTGCTTATGTTCTCTCTCTCTTTCTCTCTTTTTCTCTCTCTCTCAAGTGAATAATTGAAATCTTTTTTAAAAAAAAGAATGTAAGTGTTAAGGGTAATATTATAGTGATAACTTTGAATTTACTGTGTCTAAAAATATATGTAAATCATTTCCAAACATCAGTGCTATAACTATTATTAGTGACAACTTGCTCACAATACACCTTCCAAACCATGTCACCGCTCCAAGGCCAAGAAGAATTGACATAGAATATATTTGGTCTACTACGGACAGCTTTGAACAGGCACTGCATCAATAAAGAGAGAATTCTCCATGTTCTAAAAGCAATAGGATGTAGAAAAGATGAGGCGAATTGCCCCCTGCCCTTCTGCTTTCTGTCAATAGATATCAAACTCTGTCTGTGTGAAGAGCGACTGTGTTTGTCACTAGGATAGGAGGTACGAATGGAGAAGTATTCGTACTTACAGCCTCTTCTGTAAGGCTATGGAGGCTATGGAGGGAGATTTTGACATGAGCTAAAAGTCACCTGGGGTTCTAGAAGGGCAGGGGTTCTAGAAGAGCTGAGTTCTAAGGTGGTGTTCTGGAACAATGGAAAGACAGACATCTTAAAAGACAAATAGATGGCATTTGAGGCAAAGTTATTCTTGATCAGGAGCACAAAGGTAAAAAGAAGAGTCAGAAGGTGGCACAGTCAGGGAGAATGATAACTAAGTGTGGCATAAGGTGACCTAGGCCCAAGTCCCCTTCTGTTAGTAACTAGCCATCTGAGTCAGCCGATCTTAGTCTGTCTTTATCATAAAGTAAGGGAGTGAGTGAATCAGATGTTCTTTTTTTTTTTCAGATGTTCTTTCTAAAGAAATTCTTTAATTTTGTAATTGGCTTTTAAGGAAGAAAGAAGCATGTTAACTTGACAAACCAGAGTTAATGTTGAGTTATAATGAAAATAAAATTTGAAAGATGGGCTGAGCAATCGGTAGTAGGTGCAGATACTTGCATCGAATATAAGGATCAATAGGGAGCTGTTGCTGGTCCTTAAACAAAAATGACAAGATTAAAATATCTGTGGAATGCAATCAAAGAATATTGCCCAAGAGGGCTTTCAAAATAACTAGAGTCAATTCTAGACTGTTTTATCAAGAGTCATATATATATGTATATATATAAAATGCATTTCCATCTGCCAGAATGAGGGTGGTGGTAATTAAAACATCAATTAAATAATTTATCCTGTAAATGTTGAAATATTGGAAGTATTAGTTGCCTGTACAATACAATAGAAGTATTTATGACACAGAATCATTAAAAGATGAAATAGAGGAATCTTACATATTATGTAAGGTGCTTTTTATTTTTTTTTAATATTTTATTTATTTATTTATTTATTTATTTATTTATTTATTTGAGAGAGAGGAACACAACCAGAGAGGGAACACAAGCAGGGGTAGTGAGAGAGGGAGAAGCAGGCCTCCCACCGAGCAGGGCGTCTGATGTGAGGCTCGATCCCAGGACTCCAGGATCATGACCTGAGCCAAAGGCAGATGGTTAACAACTGAGTCACCCAGGTGCACCTGTACAGTGCTTTTTAAACTGAGGTTCTTAAAGCTGGTTTCTCTGTATTTCTTAATGGTAACTGGTTGCCATTGTTCTGATTATGGTTCACAAACCAAAATTTAGCCCTACTTTTAAAAGTCTACGTGTCTATAGCCATAGGAAGAAATAAATGCATTTTCTTATTCTGTTACACTGTCTCCCTGAAGACTTTTTGGGAGCAAAGACAACACACAGACTCCTAAAATTCATCTGTTAATACACAAATTAAGGTACAGCTTTATAGCTGAGACAAGCAAGCACTTACCAAGTGCTTCCAATCGTCCAGTTTCTTTTGTAAGATTATTTATTTTTATTGAGACATAATTGGCATATAACATTATATTAGTTTCAGGTGTACAACATGATGATTCAATATTTGTATATATTATAAAGTGATCACCATGACAAGTCTAGTTAAATTCTATCACCACACATGGCTACATGTATCTTTCTTGTAATGAGAACATTTAGGATCTACTCTCTTAGCACCTTTCAGATATACAATAGAGTATTATTAACTATGGTAGCCATGCAGAACGTCAGGCCCCGAGGATTGATTTATTTTGTAACTGGAAGCTTGTACCTTTGACCACCTTCACCCATATTGCCCACATTCAACTCCTCCCCCTTGCAACCATCAATCTGTTTGGTGTATTTGAGTTTGTTTTTTTGTTTTGTTTTGGGGAGGGGTATATATTTTTTTCTTTTTGTTCTTGTTTAGATTCAACACATAAGTGAGACCATACAGTATTTGTCTTTCTCTGTTTGACTTATTTCATTTAGCATAATGCCCTCCAGGTCCATCCATGTTGTTGCAAATAACAACAACAACAAAAAATTTAACTGCATAATATTCCCTGTTACAATATTACATTCTCTTTATCCACTCATGCAAAGATGGACACTTAGGTTGCTTCCATGTTCATAATAGTATCTTAATTACTACATTAAACTTCATTTCCTACAGATGATGAAGATCAAGATCTGCTTTCCAAGATTTGGGACAAATACACTGAGCTACAGCATTAAATCAACATTTCAGGAAGAAGAGTTGAAAGAGAAGCCTTCCAGGAGGATTTAAGGGAGTGCAGGTGGGTGAGAACTGCTCTTGTAGGAAAGATGTTTGTAAGGTTTCTTCTAAAGAAATCTTCTCCAGCCTCTCAAAGCTTATATTCAAACTATGCACTTAGGAGAAAATATCTGTATTTCTGCTTCCAGGTTGCCTATGTTTTCTTTATGAATACAGAACTCAGATTAGTGTCATTTGTTGTTTGAAATCAACTTCAGCGCTGCTCAGATCTGGTGGGATCTTCTGGACCACATATTGAAACTGTAGGATTGACCCCTAACAACAGTTCTTTGTGAAATCAGAATGGCTATTCGGATTTCTCTGCAGCCTAAATTGCATTGATAAATTGGAGAGCAAGGAGATGGTGATATGGTCAAAGAAAGGGAGCAGAATGAAGGACGAGTTTCATCATTAATACTTTCCCTCTAAAAAGAAGGTCAGATTTTTCTTCACTTCCCTCAACCCCTGATCAGCCTCTAAAAATGAGCCATTTGAACACGGCTAGTGCTAACATTCTCCTCAAAATAATATTCTGAGTAATTCTGAACATTTTCTATTTACATGTCGTATGTACTTTCTGCCAATCTAAAAACAGGATGTGAAATAAGAAGTGGGTGGGCTTACCTTTTATTTTTTCCTCCATGAGCTTTGTCAGGTCTTAACCTTCCTTCTGACCTTCTGGCCTCTACAGTTTTCTTTAGAGAGCAATGAGTTTTTAGAAGAATGTCCCCCTAAAACTGTCCCATTGGTAAAACTGAGAATCATCACTGGAGGAAGAATAGCTTTCTGGAATGGAAAGGAGTTGGTCCCCAGAGAGCCCTACAGATGGGAGCCTGAGTAGAAAAGTCTCAAGAGAAGTATGGAGACAGTGAAGCCAGATAACCATTTTGAGGAGTTTTTCCATAAAGGGGGTGAGGTGTAAGAGGTCAGAACCAGAAGGGATTATAGCAGCGGGGAAGATTGATTCGTTTCCAGGATCGGAGATCTAAGCAGAAGAGGATCACAGGGCTACCGAGGGACTTGTTAGTTTTAAGCTACAGCCTTTTGGTACCAAACCCACACTTTTATATTCTACTTTATCAGATTTGGGACTGAGAACCTGCAAACTATGTCCTTCCATTTCAGATCGCTTTGTTAAGGAGACCTGAGAATGAGTCTGAGCACTAGAGAAGGACTAAGCTCCACATTCCCTCCCCTCTCTTACTGTTCCTATGGGCACCTTGCAGCGATACTTCCTCACCCTAGCAGTAGTTGCTCCCGGGAGCAGTGATTGGGTCTGATATCTGTGTGGTTTTTCCCTCGGCTCCTGAAGTCAGCATCACCCAACTCTATTCCCAATAACAAAATCACGAAGGTGTGGCCGGGCACCAGCCCCCATACCAGCTGAGCAGGCCCCTTTTTAGAGATTTCTGTGAGGGCCCCTCCCTCAAGCTCCTAAGGTCTAAAGTCCCCCTCCTTCACTTTGTTCCCTCGGCCCAAGGAGCTATAGCTCCCTCCTGCTGCTTGGTGTTTCTTCAGTGTTCCTTTTTGGGCTTTTCCATCTTTCAGTAATATTCAACAGCATTCCTAAAGTAAATTATCTCTTTCAAAGAACTTGTGGTTCATGTTTTTTTTGACTGAACACTGACACAAGTGTTCAAGTCGGGATTGGCTCAGGTCACAGCCTGTCACCTCCCTGCTAGCCTATGCTGTCTTATCCTATAAAAAGGTCCACATTTTATATTTTTAAAAAATGTTTTGACAAAATGTGAGGACTTACTCTCCATAAAGCTAAGAAGTCTCTCTGGTACATCTACTAACAATAGTCCAGCCTTTTTCTTGCCTCTGTGTTTCTCCACCCTCATCCTTACCACCACTTGACCTTTTTCACATCCCAGTCTTCTGTGGTGATGTCATTTCCTCCTAGTGCTTGTTTTTCTGAGTCAAACTTCTGTATCTCTTCCCAGTGTTCTTCGCAATTTAGGTCCTCAGTTATGTACCTCATGTTCTGAGATTGGTCTGTGAGTAGACAGGGTTGGTGCTCTAATGACTTTTGGAAGCACATGCCCTGGCCTGAAATCCACATTCTTTATTTATTTTTTTTTTAAGATATTATTTATTTATTTGACAGAGAGAAACACGGTGAGAGGAACACAAGCAGGGAGAATGAGAGAGGGAGAAGCAGGCTTCCCACTGAGCAAGGAGCCCGATGTGGGGCTCAATCCCAGGACTCCGGGATCATGACCTGAGTCGAAGGCAGTCGTTTAACCAACTGAGCCACCCAGGCGCCCCTGAAATCCACATTCTTGCAAAGAGCACTGAATTGAGTGTTTGAAACTTGTCACCAAGTCTCTGCTTAGAGGTGGGCTTCATAGAATTAGTATCATTTCTTTGTCCTCAGTTTCCTCAACTGCAAAGTTAGGAAGTCATGGGAGATGTTCTCTGAGACCCTTAAAGCATCAACGTAGTTCTGGGCCAAAGCTCTTAGATATATGAGGCTTCCAGAACTTTCCCTGTCTTTTAGCTCTATTCTTGATCCTGGACTTTGCAGCTAATGGACTGTTACTCGATTTCCTAAAATAACATAAAATTCTATTGAATTGGTAACAGTCCTTTGATTTACCCTAAAGCTTTCACCACCAGCCCATAGAAACCCTGCAATCTAATCTCTTCCATTCCCACCTTGGCTCCTTTCTGTAAAGTCTTTAAATTGTATCTTTAGCTCACTGAACTCTAATCACTTTCTTCCTTTCCTTAGCTTCCTTCATCCGTGGTTCTCTTTTTCACTCATCCAGCGCCCTTCCTTTAAAGAGCTACTTTTTTTGCTTCCTCAACTTCTTACCTGTGACCTTGTGGACACATCACAGAGGTTTCCTCAAAGTCCTAGAATATGTGGCTGCTAATTCATATCACACAGCTGAGCCTTCCTTTTGGAAGAGGACGCCTGACAAGGGCTTCTGCAAACGCACATGGGGAGCTGTGGCGTGCGTGGACCAAACGCCAAGAGGAGTGAGGTCAAATCCCAGCTCCTTCACTTACTCAGTGGCTGTAGGACTTCAAAAGTGACTTTGTGTCCTGGGCCTAGAGTGTTCTTCTCTAGATACAGTAGAATATCTACCGCTGGAAGTCAGCCAGCCATTTGTGAGAAGATGGTATATGAAAGGCTATCTAGTAGGCTCTCAGTAATACTAGTTAAAATCTTTATCCTCCCCTTAACACATTTCACACATACTCTTGCATGCCACCTAGTTCCTGATCTCCGGTTCTTTGTAAATGATGTTCCTTCTATTCCATCATCCTTTGTGCCACTTCTCCTGTTTCTTCTATTTCCTCTCCTCCAACTTCTTCCTAATTTTCCACTCGTATTTCTTCTTTTTTAAAAAGGATTTTATTTATTTATTCGACAGAGGGAAACACAGTTAGAGAGGGAACACAAGCAGAGGGAGTGAGAGAGGGAGAAACAGGCTTCCCATAGAGCACGAGTCGGATGTGGGGCTCAATCCCGGGACTCCAGGACCATGACCGGCGCTGAAGGCAGATGCTTAACCACTGAGCGACCCAGGTCAGCCGTATTTATTCAATTCTATTCTTCTTTAAAAAAACAATTTTTGGGGTCGCCTGGGTGGCTCAGTTGGTTAAGCGACTGCCTTCGGCTCAGGTCATGATCCCGGGGACCCGGGATCGAGCCCCACATCAGGCTCCCTGCACGGCGGGAAGCCTGCTTCTCCCTCTCTCACTCCCGCTGCTTGTGTTCCCTCTCTGGCTGTGTTTCTCTCTGTCAAATAAATAAAATCTTTAAAAAACAAAACAAAACCATTTTTTTTTTAAATTTTTATTTATTAACTTAACAGAGAGAGAGATCACGGGTAGGCAGAGAGAGAGGAGGAAGCAGGTTCCCTGCTGAGCAGAGAGGCAGATGGACAGGACACCGAGATCATAACATGAGCCAAAGGCAGAGGCTTTAACCCACTGAGTCACCCAGGTGCCCTATTCAATTCTATTATTTAAGAAGCAACTCAGCATATCTCTGGAAATGGGTTCCCTTTGTTCTCCCATCCCCCTGCTCAAGCTTTGCGGCCCTTCCCCCAGCCCTCTAGGGATGCCCCTCCTTTCTGTGTGTCTGGGCCTTTACTCATTAGCCTTGGGCTTGCAACTCACTTCTTTGCAGACGTAGGCTGATTTATCTTTATGTCCTCAAAATCTAGCATAGGATATAGTAGGACATCGATACATGCTACAGGAAGAAAATAATAGTTCTCCAGAGTTCACAGTTTCAGCGCGGTATTTGCTTTCCTTCTTCTTTAAGGAATCTTTTTTTGGCACTCAGGACTCAAACTGTGGGGCCTTTGTAGGTACAGAAAATCACATTCAGCCAGAAGAGAAACAGCAAGGAAGAATATGTATCACTGCATCTCATTAAGTGGAAAATATCCTGAGGGGAATATAGGAGAGAAAGAACTGCATTATAAAGGCAGAGAGGAGACCCCCAAAGATGCTTTTGTTATTATTGTTATTATAATTAATGGAAAGGAATTTGGCAGGATCCACCAATTTGAAGGGACCAGGGAATGCCATGGGACCACTAGTAAAGCAGTGGCTCTTCACCTTCATTTCCATCACACTGTTCAGCCAACCAGTAAAAGTACATCAAATATACATAGGCACTGTGGGGATGGGGAAACCAACTTGTGGTCAGTGAATTCTAAAGGAAAACCTGGAAGCTGGATGAAAAGGGCAGTGGATTCATCTCAAAGTCACCAGAAGGAGCAGGACCTCCTCTTTTCTCTGGGAGACAAAACGGTTCCAAGTCTGAATTCTCGCTTATTCGTCTTCAGGGATGAAAAAACAATGACCTCATTCAGAAGGCATTTTCAAACTACGTGCACACACAGACCTACCAGGTATTCTCAGGATCACGGTGTAACTTGAGGTCTCTGCACTGGGCAAAGGCTCTGACTTTGCTGCAGGCTAGAAACAGAAACAAAATAAGGTATGAGAACCTAAGCTGATTCCCACACATCACAAAACTATTCCATGTGGTCAGCAGACCTGGGGGATGCCCTAAGAAGTTCTGCAGCATGTGAAAGGGATCCTGTGTCCCTGGTGAAGGGTGCCAAATCTAGCCTACTAAACCCAAAGTGCACAAAATAGACCCAGTGAAAGGAAGAGGTCATTAAAACCTACTTGAGGGTATAGACTGAAATGCTTCAGTCTCAACAGACCAGAAGTTATTTGACTTTGGGCAAATGTCACGCTAGCCCCTGTGACCTCCTCTCACATTACTTCAGGTTCCAAGCATCATGAGCTTCTCACTATTCTGAATACACTTGACCCCTCTGGGATCCCATTTCCCTTGCCTGTTTTGTCTTTTCCTCCTTTCTTCTTCTAGCTCAAACATCAGTCTCTGCTGACTCCCTCAGGATCCCCTAGAATTCTCAGTACAATTGCAGTATTTACCATATTTATTGAAATTGTATGGTTATGAGCTTGCCTCACCCACTAGGCACAGAGATTCTAGAATAGCAATCGTTATTGTTTCATTTCTGTATCCTGGTATTTAGCACTATATCTGAAACACAGGTTATCATGAAATGTTTGCTGGATAAATGCATTTCCTTTCATTATGCCTCCATTCCTTCAAATACAAAGTGTAGAGGTGAGACTACCCTGCCTCCCAGGGCTTCTCCCAGCGGTTCTACAAAGCTGTCTCAGAAGTCACAGAGACAAATCACCTACGTTTTATAGACCAAAACAGACACAAATGCTTACTGGGTACGAGCTGTTTAACCTATAAAAATAGACCATTATTTGCCTCTGTTCCACAGAGTTCTACTTCTTGTGACATTCCCACAAGGGACTTTACCCTGGAAATTCCTAGCTTTGCTCAGAACAGCGTCTCTCTCTCACAATATCCTGAATAAAGGACTATCTTGTATCTGGCTGCCAGCCATCAGCTAGCTCCTCTGAAAAGATCAGAGACAAGTGAGTTATATAATGTACGTGGCCATTATATGGTTCAGACCCAAGTGCAGTGTCCGCCTCATGGTATCACAGCCCTCTGGGTGGGGGTGGGGAGTACGGCGGGAATGAGGGCCTACATGGTCAGAAGACTTTGGAGTCAGACAGGAAGATCACACTTGGGTCCACCACGGCTTACAGTATGGCTTTGGTCAAAGACTTTTTAAGCCTTGTCAGTAAAATGTGCGTAATAATTATGCCTCTCTCATCAGGGTGTCTGTGAGGAGTGTATGAAATGATTTAAGCCAAATTCTTAGTCCAGCATTGGGATTCTAAGTCCATTGTGGGCATTTGGTGGTATCTACTTTTAACACATTATCTCCTAGCTCAATCCCCTTATCTTAAATATTGGAATCTAAAAGCAGGAAGTCGGGCACCTGGGTGGTTCAGTGGGTTAAGCCTCTGCCTTCAGCTCAGGTCATGATCTCAGGGTCCTGGGATCAAGCCCTACATCGGGCTCCCTGCTCAGCAGGAAGCCTGCTTCTCCCTCTCTCACATCTGCTGCTTGTGTTCCCTCTTTCACTGTGTTTCTGTCAAATAAATAAAATCTTTAAAAATAATAATAATAAAAAATAAAGATGCTGCCTTCAGACTAGAGTGATGCTCCGTAGGAAGTGCTAGAAGCCCCCAGAAGCTGGAAGAAGCAAGGAATAGACCCTCCCCTACAACTTTCAGAGGGCGCGTGGCCCTGCTGACACCTTGACATCCACCCATGGACACTGAAGTCAGACTTCTGGCCTCCAAAACATGACAGGACTTATTTCTGTTGTTGTCAAGCCATCAAGTTTATGGCAATTCGTCACAGAAACCATGGGAACTCATACAAATACCAAATAACAAAGTATCTGAAAGTTCTCTGTAAATTAGATGCAGACAAGAAAAGAGGGAATCACTTGGGGAGGAAATAGGTACAGTTCGACCCTGTATGTGCTACTGGATACCACATTTAGTCTCTATGATAACAAATTCAGAATTACATCTGAGTCCTACTAGACCCTTAATGGCACTATACTGGACACTGAACACTAAATAAGATTCAGTAATACAGCAGGTTTGGCAGCATTGAAAAGATGCTCCTATATCCCTAGTTCTTTGGCATCACAAGTTTAAGGAACTTTGCTGAAGTTCCTGTGGTGACTCGACATCCTTCCATTCCCGATCCATGACTGCACCCAAACACGACGAGGCAGACATTGTTTATGTCAAAAAGAGAGGAGGCCCCAGGACCGGGAAGCAGCACTGATGACCACACAGTGAGGTTGACTGCGTGTAGGACACATGCAGTCAGCAAAAGTAGGAAACTTGTAGGCTTGGACTCACAAAGTAAGCTTTGAGAGTGTGACTCTGGTGAATTGGAGAGGTAGAGCATGACAGCAGAGTAAGTTCTCACTTGGACGGGGTGGCATTTTGTATTTGCAAGATGACTTTGCAGTTTGCCAGGTGAGTCCTAGGTTTGTGCCTACATTCTCTGCATCATGATTTATAGTACCTCCTTTTATTCTCCAAAATTTAGACGAAAAATAGTATGGTAATCACTACTTACCTAGCACGTGTGTGACCGAA
Source organism: Spilogale gracilis (assembly GCA_004023965.1). NCBI lineage: Eukaryota > Metazoa > Chordata > Mammalia > Carnivora > Mephitidae > Spilogale > Spilogale gracilis. Next base: position 130,351 of record PITA01000211.1, on the reverse strand, counting down.
ACCCTGATATGTCTGAATGGCCCTAAAACATGAATGCATATAAGAATCATACAAGGAGCTTGCTCAAAGGACAACCCCCAAGAGATTCTGCTCTAGTAGATGGAATGAGGCCCCTGAAATTGACACACAAAGTGATTCTGGATACAGTTGGTGCACAGATTATACTTTCAGGAATCCCATTAGATCCTCCTTCACACTCAGGCAAAGCTGATGGGCACCTTGGTAAAAGCGACATTCTCCAAGGGACATAATGTCATAACTTTCCTAATGGCATACACACAAACACATGGTTCATTATTGTCCAATTTTCATTTCATTAATTATTTGAAATAGTAGAAGACTTTGGTTGCATTCTCAGATTCATGATCTATGATTTTTGAGTATTTACTTTTAAAATAAAATTTACTTAGGCACTCATGCCAAATAATGCCTCATGGTTTAAGTCTCAGACTTAACGAGGATCAGGAAAAAGGAGGTTTGGAAGACAGAGGATAAGGGATTTTCTGGAGAACTTAGAAGCTCCCCAAACTCAAATTTTAAAGAAACCTCTTCTCTTACAATAAGAGATTTGCTCAGGCCACTGCCCCTCTGTGAAAAGGCAAAAGAATTTGCATCTGAGGCCTCATTCGCACTTCCCTGTGGATGTATCAGCCACCCTGAAAGAATGGCAGTGTGGATGAGAGCAGGCTGGAGTGGCAGACTTTTGCGCAGTCTAAAGAGCAGCTCTTAAAAGCAATCAAGACTCCCTCTGATTTGTAGGGAACTAAAGGAAATAGGAAGGGGGCCAAGGAAAGGACACATACATCAAGGAATCAAGAAACCAGAGTAAATGTTCCTGCTTCACAATTGTGCCTAGGATCTGCAGGCTGCCTGAGAGCCACACACCACGGCTGCCTTTAGGGATGATCTCTGAGTTGATATCAGTGGCAGAAAAGTTGGTTTTTCCTCATGCAAAGCCTGGAGGCACACGGACGAATAAAAAGCAGTAACTAATACACAGATGTTCATAGCAGCACTGCTCATAATAGCCAAAGGGTGGAAAAAGCTCAGATATCTGTCAACAGACAAATAGGTAAACAAAATGAGGCACCTCCATGCAATGGAATATTATTTAGCCATAAAAAAAGAAAGTCCTGATACATGCTATGGCATAAATGAACTTTGATAACATTATGCTCAGTGAGAGGCTGGTCCCAAAAGATCTCATGACGTAAGACTCCATCCATTTGAATTCCAGAACAGAGTTATTTACTCTGAGACAGAAAATAAAGTCATGATTGCCTAAAGTAGAAGAGAGTGGGAATAAAGAGGTGATACTTAAAGAATAAGGGGTTTGTTCTTGAAGTAATGAAAATGTTCTAAAAGGGACTGCAGTCATTGTTGCACATGCTTGTGACTATAATAAAAACCACTGAACTCTACGTATTAAATGTGTGAATTGACAGCCAGTGTTGGCGAGGATGTGGAGACAGGGAAACCCTCTTACACTGTTGGTGCAGAAGCTCCGGAGAACAGTATGGAGGTTCCTCAAAAAGTTAAAAATAGAGCGACCCTACAATCCAGCAATTGCACGACTAGATATTTACCAAAGAATACAAAAATACTAATTCAAAGGGATACATGCATTCCAATGTTCATAGCAGCATTACCTAAAATAGACAAATATGGAAGCAGCCCAAGTGTCCATTGTCCATCGACTGGTGAGCAGATAAAGAAGATGTGGGATAGCAAAGTGGTTTTACCTAAAAGAAAAAAAGACATGGTGTGTGTGTGTGTGTGTGTGTGTGTGTGTGTATGATTCAGCCATAAAAAAGCATGAAATCTTGCCATTCACAATGACATGAGTGGAGCTAGAAAGTATAATGCTAAGTTAATTCAGTCAGAGGAAGACAAATACCCTATGATTTCACTCATATGTGGAATTCAAGAAACAAATGAGCAAAGGAGGGAAAGAAAAAGAGAGAGAGAGAGAGACAAACCAAGAAACAAATTTTTTAAAAAAGATTTTATGTATTTATTTGAGAGAGAGTGAAAGAGAAAGAGTATACTCACAGAGGGAGGGGGAGAGGTACAGAGAGAAGCAAGCTCCCCACTGAGCAGGCAGCCTGATGTGGGACTCAATACCAGGACCCAGGGACCTTGAGCTGAGCTAAAGACAGAGGCTTAACAGACTGAGCTGCCCAGGTGCCCCAAGAAACAGATTCTTAATTATAGAGAACAAAGAGTGGTCACCAGAGGAGAGGTCGGTGGGGGATGGGTTATATAGGTGATGGGCATCAAGAGTAGTACACTTAACATGATGAATACTAAGTAATGTATGGGATTGTTGAATCACTATATTGTACACCTGAAACTAATATAATGCTATTATGTTCACTGTAGTGTAATTAAAACAAAGGACTTAATAAAAATAAATAAATGTGTGAGTTATATGGCATGTGAATGAAATCCTAATGAAACTGTATTAAAAAATAAATAAACCCAACAGTTGCTGTCCTAGGACGTGAGTCATAACCACCTAAGGGCAGTTCCAGGTTTTTCTTTCTCCCCCACTTTTTTTTGAATTAAAGATTTTATTTATTTATTTGACAGAGAAACACAGCTAGAGAGGGAACACAAGGAGGAGGAAGGTCAGAGGGAGAATCAGGCTTCTCACCAAGCAGGAAGCCTGATGTGGGGCTTGATCCCAGGACCCTGGGATCATGACCTGAGCCGAAGGCAGTCACAACCAACTGAGCCACCCAGGTGCCCCAGTTCCAGGTCTTTCTTAATCAAACCCTTGATCTTCCCTAGAAAAGAAGAGAAAGGCAGAGGGGGTGTGGTTTGCTGGAACAGTGGTTCCTTAGTGGTCACTGCCACCCCAGCTTTTCTATTTTTATAATTCTTAACTACCTAGAATTATCAAAGGGGCCATTCAAATGCATTCTTCATGAATGCTGAGGGTCCACGTATGTGTCTGTGGTCAGGGCAAAAAAGTAGCATCAGAACATCAGCATTTTATGACGTCTGAATGCTATTGCTCCTACAGTCGGTGAATTTGTCCATCCCAGTTATTTCACAGGGACACTGCAGCTCATTCCTTAGAAAATAACTAGAAAATGAAGAGAATCAATTTGCTTTTATTTCAAACCGAACATGTCCAGAAATGAACTCATCACCTTCCCCTGCAAACGAGTTACTCAACCTGTTATCTCTAGCTGAACTACCTCAGTTAGTCAGTCACCCACGTCAGGAACCAGGCATCACCCTGGACACCTACCTTCTCTCGTACCATCCTCGTCCAAACAAGCAGCAATGTTTCTGCCCATTATCTCCACCATTGTCTGTCCCCCAGGTGAGGCCACCATCATCTCCCACCCGGATTGCTGCAAAGCCTCCCAGGTGGTTCTATCTTCTCCCCTCCATTCTCACCCCATCAGCCAGATGGCCCTTCTGAAACACAAAGTGGGCCACCTCGCCCTCTTCCTCACTTCCCTTCAGTTGTCCTCACAGTCAGGCCGGTCGTCTGATCATGGTCTACGAGGCTCTTCTTGATTATCTCTCCATTTACCATTCCCAGGCCAGCCCTGTGTATTTCCTCTCATCTTCCTTCCCACCTTCCTGACTGTCCCCATGCTCTCACTAGCCTCTAGGCCTTCCCAAATGCTACTCACTCTGTCTGCTACATGCATGCCTCCCCCATGTACCCCTTTTAACCTCACACTCTCGTCTGACCAACTCCAGATTTCCTTCTTTCATAACTTGTGCCACTCTATCCTACAAGTCTTCTCAGAATCCCCTCTTCACTCCTGCCCCAGGCTATATTTGATGACTGTTATGTGTGTCCCAAAGTGTCAAAACATTTATCATACAGTACTATAATTGGTTGTTCCTATGACTGTCTTCACCTAGAATATGTGATCCAAGGCAAGGAAGCAGTTTGTCTTATCCCTCATTGTTTGCCCACAGCTCAGCAGGAACCTAGCATATAGTAAGCACTCCGCAAACACGTGCCGTCATCAAGAGTCTTAATTAAGGTGGGCCGATGTCTGACTGTACAAAACTAGGAAATGCAAAGTGCCTATTATCATAGGCTCTGTTCATAATCACCACATACATGCTGACTTAATAGTAGAAACAAAGTGTTGTATATAGGAAGAACCAGTCTATTTTGTTTATTTTTTATTGAGGTATTATTGACATATAACATTATGTAGTTTCAGGTGTACAACATAATGATTTGACATTTGTATATATTGTGAAATGATCCCCAAAATATATCTAGTTCACATTCATCACCATTCATAGTCACAGAATTTTTTTACTTGTGTTGAGATTTACTCTCTTTTTTTTTAAGATTTTATTTATTTGACAGAGAGAAACACAACGAGAGAGGGAACACAAGCAGGGGGAGTGAGAGAGGGAGAAGCAGGCTTCCTGCGGAGCAGGGAGCCCGATGCGGGGCTCGGTCCCGTGTCTCCGGGATCATGACCTGAGCCAAAGGCAGTCGCTTAACCAACTGAGCCACCCAGGCATCCCGAGATTTACTCTCTTACCAACTTTCAAAGCTACAAGACAGTCATATTAACTCTAGTCTCCATGTTGTACATCACATCCCTATGACTTAGTTATTTTATAACCAGAAGTTTGTACCTTTTTTTCTCCCTCACTTATTTCATCCACTCTCCAACTCCCACCTCTGGCAACCACCAATCTATTCTCTGTATTTATAAATTTGTTTGTTTGTTTGTTTATTATAGATTTCACATAAGATGATACAGTATTTGTCTTTCTTCATCTGACTATTTCACTTAGCAAATGCCCTCAAGATCCATTCATGCTGTCACAAATGGCAAGATTTTATTCTTGTTATTCTTTTAATTTTTAATTACAGATGTGTGATCATAAGCCTCACACAAAAACGCATATCTACTATTAAGTCAGCATGTATGTGGTGACTCAATGTAATTTCAATTTTACAACAAAAGCATCCAGAATTGTTAGATAGTCCTATAGAGTTTTTGCCTCGATCAAGGCTGTGTGGCAAATTTTGAGGAAAAAACATTCTCTCACTGATATCTTTATGTGATATTTTAAGATGCAAGACTGACACCAAGGAGCAGGGCATTAACATTTTTTTTTTGATGGACAGTAAGGGATCTTTCATGGACACAATACTAAGTTACTTATTACTGTATTGAGTTTCCAAGCATATTGCTCCTTGGTGATTCCTGGCTCTTAATGTATTGACTTTTTGCTTAAGCCTGAGCTTACAAAATTCCATTTCACCTAACACCATACCAAGTTACCTGTATTTTATATAATTCTACATTCTATAATGTTTCCAATGAGGACACAATTCGGGCAGTGTGCTCCTTCTTGGCAGACCATATCTCCTGACAGTGTATTCTTTACAAAGAAAAAAAGCTTACAGTGACATCCAGTAAGTATAAAAGCTCTGCCAAATGATTAATAGAGCACATTTTTCTGAAAATTGATCTAGTTTGCTTGTCACCCCCTTTTTGGACATGGCTAGCAGGCAGATGACATAGAGGAGAAAGGCAGCCTATGAGTTGGTTCTGCTCCTTCTCAGCTGTTTGAACTTGCACAGATTATGCTCCTAGTCTCAATTTCCTTGCCTCCAAAATGACTATAACAATATTTACCAAATACGGTTCTATGATGACTTCAACACGTGGTGTTGAATATCGAGCAAGAGTGGAAATCTAGTGGTATTTATAAAAAGTTATCCATATGTACACCTAACCACCCAAATATGAGGAGACTAAATGGGTATGTAACATGCAACAAGCTTCAAAGTTACTGAATAGCTTTTGTCTTTCCCTCTCTCTCCACAACCTACATAACGTTAGCGTGAACAAGTAATTTTTCTTAGCAGTACAGATGTGACCGCCAGTGTCTAATGTGTTAGAGACCAACCTAAAGGGCTATCCCACATCTGATGAATTGCATGTAAGAAGAAGAACATTCAGATAAGCTTTGTTTCTATTTCAGCAGAACTTGACACAGATAGATCTTGTAAACAGCTGCCACATTGAAAGGAAAATTTATGAAGTCAGGAGAGCAAACCTAGGGAAATCACTCTGATGTATTACATGTCCATAAGCCACAATAATTGAAATCACTTAGAAAGGCAAAAAGTAAGCCATGTATGTCAGGCTTACTTTTTTTTTTTTTTTTAGATTTCATTTATTTATTTGACAGAGAAGAACACAATTGCACAATTGGAGAGGGAACACAAGCAGTGAGAAAGGCTTCCTACTAGGCAGGGAGCCTGATGTGGGGCTCGATCCAAGGAGTCCAGGATCATGACCTGAGCTGAAGGTAGACGCTTAACGACTGAGCCACCCAGACACCCCAATTTTTTTATCATGCTTACTTTTATGTCATATCTAAATATGATACCACTATTGAAATATACCCATTTCAGCCTTTAATTTTTTAGTTGTCCAGACACAAACTGTGTTGGATCAAAAGAAAAACAGTAAAGATAGCTTTATGTTCATCTTTCTAATTTGGTTTTACACCTTGAAATTGAATCACCAGTTAGACATTTTGAGTTGCTAATTTTTTTTTTTATTTAGTAGCTACGTTCCTTGGCATTTTGCCTTAGAACTATTTTTCAAGTATTCCTCTTATCAGTGGGCATCTTATTTCCCGTTCTTTGTCTTTTGTTTTTTGTCTTTTGTCTTTGCAGATTTAATGTTCAACTATTAGAATTTTCCCTATAGTCCTGGCAAGTCATACCACTGCTTTAAGAAACTATCAATGCTTTTGAATTTCCCTTTCCATGTGACAGTGTTGAATATGTTTCCATCCTTTACAAACATTTAACTCTTAATTTTTGTGTTAAAGAATCTTGTCATATCACAAAGATTTTGGAATCAACCAGAGTCTGCCACTGATCAAAGGAGGAATGATAGGGGCGCCTGGGTGGCTCAGTGGGTTAAGTGACTGCCTTTGGCTCAGGTCATGATCTTGGAGACCCGGGATCGAGTCCCACATCGGGCACCCTGCTCAGCGGAAAGCCTGCTTCTCCCTCTCTCACTCCCCCTGCTTGTGTTCCCTCTCTTGCTATGTTTCTCTCTGTCAAATAAATAAATCTTAAAAAAAAAAAAAAAGGAAGAATGATAGACATAGTATATGACGACTTCTCAATATCTAATGAAAAGATATATGTAGGGCTAGGCAGTGGTTCTGTTAAGTAGGGAATTTGATAATAATGAAACCGTCCTGACAATACCTAAACCCATCAATCAATCTTAATGTCATCCAAAGAGGGGCACGTAGACAATATATGTCTCCTGACGTGATACCGGTAGATTCCTCATACCGCCTATCATGTATTCCTGTCATAAACTCTAACCCAAATCTGATCAAGCCTCCAGATTGTAGTTTATAGGAAATACAATTTGGGGGTTGGTAAGGAGACAGAGAGATACGTTCTGTGACATCATAGGATTCAATCAGCCCACTAAGAGTATGAGTTGCTCTCTATGACAAATGACCCACTTCCTTCAACACATAAATTAAAAGGTGATAAAAAAAAAAATTTGGAATTTGGGGGGCCTGGGTGGCTCAGTAGTTAAGCATCTTGCCTTCAGCTCAGGTCGTGATCCTAGAGTCCCCAGATTGAGCCCCACGTGGGCTCCCTGCTCCATGGGAAGCCTGCTTCTTCCTCTCTGACCCCCCCCCCCGCCCCTGCTGTGTTCCCTCTCTAGCTGTGTTTCTCTCTGTCAAATAAATAAATAAAATATTTTTTAAAAAATAGAGTTTAGATTTAAAGACACCTAAGAAATAACGAACTATATACAGTATCTGGACCTTGTTCAGATTCTGATTTGAATAAATGCTGCAATTAAGGAAATTTCAGTATCAACCAGATATTTAGTGATATTAAGGAATTGTGTTTTAGGTGTGATGATGGTATTTTAGTTCTGTTATAAAAAAAGTACTTATCTTTTAGGGTATGTGTATGTGTGTTTATATATATGTATATATCTCTATGTGTGTATTTATATATATACACATATACACATATGTACTTTTTTTCAGATGAAATGTTATATTTAGGATTTGTTTCAAAATACCCCATAGGGGATTGGGGTTGGAAAAAGGGTATAGATGAAATAAGTTTATTCCTTTGTTGATGACTGTTGAAGCTAGATGATGGGTACATGAGGTACTTTATACTCTTCTCTCTACTTTCCTATATGTTTGAAATTTTCCATAATAAAAGTGAAAAACAGAATTTAAAAAGGCCTATACCTTGGAATCAGAAAATGGTTTGCCTCCTACTCTGTCCCTCCCATAAAGCATACCAAATCTTCAGATTCAAATGTCCACACAATTACACCATATTTTTTTTGCCAAGATCATTAAGACAGACCTAACAGGAAACTGGAGTTCTATGTATTCATACAAATATCTCTTATTCTCTAGTGCTTCCCTCTAATACTTTCCCCATATTCTAGAAGGAGATAAATGGGTCATACACTATATGTCAAAACAAATTGCCTTCCTTTGCAATCACTTCCAACTTCTACTCAGTACAAAAATCCAAGTGAGTGCTAAAAGGGAAATACCTTGTGACAAGGTCAAATGAGACAGATGAGAAATATGGCTTGTGATGAAAAACTAACAGGTGCATGTTTTATTGGTATGATAAATGTGGAAAAACCAGATGTGGAAGCCCGTATAACATTATCCTAAACGTTTTAAAGTGTATCTTTCCCCAAGGAAGCTTTTTTTTTTTTTTCTTAGTTCCTATTCTTGTCATTCTGATTGCAACTTCTGCAACCCTCTTTTAGGGATGAGGACAAAAGAATTTGCCGAGTTTCCATTTTTATAGAAAATGCATAGAACTGTACATCATGACCCTTGTTTCAGTGAGGAAGCTTGTTTTTTCATCAAGAATGAGGAGGCATAAGTGGGTCAGACCCCACAGTAGGTCTTCTCTGCAGGACTAATGAGTCTGTGACCACCTTGCTAAGAGCAAAGCAAAGCAGGCTCCACACTCACTAAAAATACAAAAAAGTTGAAAGCAGCAGAGATAAGGTTGAGTTGTTTTTGGTTTGTTCATGTGGTTTCTGTTGTTGTTGTTGTTGTTTGACCATGCATGCTTGCCCTCATTTGCAGGAAAGGCCTGAGTGGCATGAAGAATGGCTAAATGTGTGAAGTGGTATGGTCTGCAAAGCTACAATGAAGAGCTATGAATAGACTGCAACACCCTTTAAGGTAAGCAATGTGTTCTATCAACGTGTGTCTCCAGTTCCCAGCATGTTGTTGCTCAACAAATGGATAGAATAAGGGAACTAAGGAAGAGGGAAGGGATGCTGGTTCAACTCCATGGATAAATGGCCAGGAAATTGTTTTAGGGATCCATTCCCCCGATGCTCAGACTGCTTTCTCCCAACTCTCATCCAATTGCTCAACAAGTTCACCCAGTTAAAAATTCTGGTATGATTCTTCTCCCACCTGGAGGATAAAATTTCACTGGCTTTTCTGGTGGTTAATTCTTTGTGTCAATGTAGCTAAGCTATGGTACATAGTTGTTTGGTTGAATACCAGTCTGGATGTTATCACAAAGGTTTTTATTTTATTTTATTTTATTTTATTTTATTTTATTTTATTTTATTTTATTTATTTTATATTTTAAAGATTTTATTTATTTGACAGAGAGAAACACAGCTGAGAGAGGGCACGCAAGCAGAGAGAGTGAGAGAGGGAGAAGCAGGCTTCCCACTGAGCAGGGAGCCCGATGTGGGGCTCTATCCCCAGTCTCCGGGATCATGCCCTGAGCCGAAGGCAGTCGCTTAACCAACTGAGCCACCTAGGCGCCACCTATTTTATTTTATTTTATTTTATTTTATTTTATTTTATTTTATTTATTATTTTATGTTATTTTATTTTATGTTATTTTAATTTAATTTTATTTTATTTTTAAAGATTTTATTTTTATTTATTTGACACAGAGAGATCACAAGGAAGCAGAGAGGCAGGCAGAGAGAGAGGAGGAAGCAGGTTCCCTGCTGAGCAGAAAGCCTGATGCGGGCCTCGATCCCAGGACCCCGAGATCATGACCTGAGCCAAAGGCAGAGGCTTTAACCCACTGAGCCACCCAGGGGGCCCCAAAGGTATTTTTTTAGATGAGATTAACATTTAGGTCAGTATACTTTGATTAAGCAGATTAACCTCCATTAGTGTGGGTAGACCAATCAGTTGAAGGCCTTAAGAGAAAAAAGGCTGAAGTCCCCCAGTGAAGGAATTCTATCTCCAGATTGCCTTTGAATTCATCTGCAACTTCAACTCTTCCCTGGGTCTCTGGTTTGCCAGTCCCACCTGTACGCATGAACCCATAAGGACACACACACACACACACACACACACACACACACACACATTCTATTAGTTCTGTCTCTCTGGAGAACCCTAATGAATACAGCACTTAACTGATCTCCTGCTTCCAGGACCCCTTCCCTATCACCTCTCTGTTTCCTCATCCATACCACCTGGAGTGATTTCTAAAGTCCAATCTGATAGCATTATTACCCCATGACTCAGTGGTCCTCTTTTACCACTGTCCCTCCCCATGTAAACTAACAGGCCCTACATGGGTCAAGTTCAACACTCATCACCCCAGATTGTGATAGCAGAATTGCTTACTTGAGGGCCCCTCTCCTTGTCACATCTCCATAGAGTACAAATGAGCTCTGCCGACTAAGACTTCCAAGAAGAACCGACAGGGATCACTTAGATATGTGCTCACATTGTTCTTTAGCAAACCAGTGCAACACAAATGCCCCCAGTGTTTGCGAACATTGGTCTGTCATCTTTAAGAAGAAAAAAGAAAATTAAGCTGACTGAAGTAATACTGGGGAAATCCTGCAGTATTAAATTTTAAAAAGATCCTGCTAGGATTCATTTTAATAAGAACTACCAAAAATATGTTCAAGCTTGTGTACTTGTCATCTTTGTCAGTAGTGATAGATTAAGAATCTATCAGTTAGTAAATTAGCCTGGCTGCTTAGAGCAGCTTATCAAGACACTGACTGAGACTTGAGCTATCTTGGTATTTACAGACAAAGTCCACGGCACAGTCATATTTCAGGCAGACACACGCTCACTCTGGTTCACTGACCAGGAATGAGTACACTCAAAGGGCAGAGACCCAAAACCCAGCCTTTCACCAGACCCAAGCAGGGCTCAGCAGACAGAGCAGGCCCCAGATGGTCCCAGCTGTGGATCACAGGAAGATAGACAAGACTAAGAGCTCGAGAGCACAACATTGTCATCACTTTCCAATACAACAAAACTCAAAAATGTCCACAATCTTCTTACTCTAATCTTCTCTTCACGTTGTCACAGAAAAGCTATTTATTGTGACAAGCTACTTATCTATTCAAATACGTTTATAGTATCGCTGTTAATTACAGAATAATACTCCATAGTTCTTAGCCTGATATTCAAGACTGTGCTGTCTCTTCTGAATAGTGAACCCATTTTATTTCCTCACCCCTAAGTCAGTATTTTCTTCAAGATCTACCATATCTCCATGAAGTTCTTCAATTATTCCAGCCAGCAGCACTCTGCCTTGTCTCTGAACGCGTTGCATTTCTTTTATAACGGGCATGTAATTACACACTGCCACGCAGTGGTCAACTGATTACTGTGGGCATACGTGTCTTAAATAACGTCTAGACCATCAGCTGCTGGAGGGCGAAGAGCACCATAATAATCAACTCTGCCTAGCCCTGCCACTTACCGGTGCTATACCCCTGAGCAATTTATTATCTACTCTGAAACCTATTTTAGTCATGTGAAAATGCCAAGCATCCAGAATACCTCTCAGAGTTACTGAAGATCAGGTTAGTTAAAAAAAAAAGTGCTGAAGTACTTTATTAATCAAAAAACACCATGTATTTTTTGAGGTATAGTATTAGCCATATATATATATGTATACACACACATATACATATATGTGCATGAATATACTTATGCAAATATACTTCAAGCAATATGTTAGTATCGCTACCCAGAAAACAACCTGAGAGCTAATGTTAAAAGTAGCCACGTGTTGTACTATTTTTTTTTTTTTTTCAGTTAACGGCTTGAGAACATCATCAGCTAGAAGGTGAGTTTTAACTTTAACTCAGCTAAAAGGTAAGTTTCAGAATGTCGGAACTTCACATTTTACCTGACAGAGAAGGGTCTTTATTAAAGTTTGATGAACAAAGGAATACAAATGAAAGAGCTTGTTTATTACAGTTCTCTGCAATGTTCTGAAATCATAAACACCAGAGACAAACTAGTCCATTCTAAACCAGCTTGCTGACTCTATAAAGTGTCATGCTCTAATTATCTAAGAAACTAACATTATGTACCACTTAACATTAAAAAGTTCCAAAACTGCTGTTAAAAATAGAGATTTGAATATTGTTTCTGCTCTCACTTTTTTGAGAGAACAAGGACAGATTATGTGTTATATTCAAAGTAGGAAATAGTAGCAATAGGCAGGATGTTCTTTGGGATAATAGCTGACAAAGCATAGTGTCAACATAGCTTTCATCTCCAGACTCAGATTAAAGGTCAATCACAGAGCAGTTGTGTTCAATGTGGTCTATGGCAAAGGGACCAGATGCTGCCACACATGACACATAGAGCTTCTTCAACAGTCTCAACAGAATCCCCCACTGTGCCATAGTTCACATCAAATATAAAGTTGAAAATGGCAATAACATGGCCCTAGAGTCAGACAGCTTGATCTCATTTAAGTTAATGCGACTAGAAATGAGACCCATTGTCCTAGACATATGCAGGAAGATGGATGAGCATGGAGGAAGCTCAAACAGTTCTAAAGAGCAAGCCGCTGAAAACCAAAGTCCTGATGTCTCCCAGATAAGAATTCCCAGTGAAACAAATACATGTTGAGTGCCTACTGTTTGATGGGCAATGGGGCTACATGCTGGGAATAAAAATAATTCAGATCTAGTCCACACCCTTGAGAAGATCTCAGTCTAGAAAGGAGGATATAAATGTTAACTAGATCACTTTGATTAAAAAGGCTAAGTATTAAATAGAGATCAGAGTTCCCAGGAATGCAGAAGGCCGAGTTAGCAGTGGTAATGTCAAGGGTGCTGTCTTGGACTGGCCAAGGGCAAAACAGTGACAGGAGCTTCAAGCCTTCCAAAGAATGGTTGCTTCTATGGTCTTCATAAGCTCTCCTTAAGGGAAAAACCACCATCATAAAGCCACAGACTTTTATGACCACCCAGTTACACAGACTTTACGATTTGAATTTAGTGAGGTCCTACTGAGTACTAAACACCATGCTGACCACGCTCATTAATACTGGTCTGTCCTTCTTAGCTCACAGACTCAACTACCAAGACTGTTATAGATCAGTCAAGAAAACCAACTGTGAATGAAAAATTAAGTATAATAAATGATTATGGTAAATATAACATTTAATACTCATGCCAGGGCTCAGGAGATAAGAATTATTAGCTTCACTCTATAAATTAGAAAATTATGGCTGAGTGGGTTAAGTGATTGCCCAAGTCACTCAGGTTAATAGCAGAGCCAGAATTTTGTTCAGCACGTCTCTTGGCTCAAATTCAGTGCTTTCATTAAGAGTACCTTGAACCTCACAGGGTACCTGGGTGGCTCAGTCATTAAGCATCTGCCTTTGGCTCAGGTCATGATCCTGGAGTGCCGAGATCGAGCCCCGCATCAGGCTCCCTGCTCGGAGGGAAACCTGCTTCTCCCTCTCTCACTCCCCCTGCTTGTGTTCCCTCTCTAACTGTGTTTCTTTCTGTCAAATAAATAAATAAAATCTTAAAAAAAAAAAAAAAAGACTACCTTGAACCTCAATAAACACATCAACAACTTCTCTTGTACCTTCTTAGAACTTTGTGCTAATCATTGGTGTAGGCATCAACTCAGTCTAGCATAACAAAATTTCAGAGTCTAGTGGCTTAAGCAACAGAAATTTATTTTCTTGTGGTTCTGGATGATGGAACATCCAAGATCAAGATGCTAACTGATTGGGTCTCTGGTGAGGGCTCGCTTCTTGGCTTGCCAGTAGATACCTTCTCACTGCATCTGTAGGTGGTGGAGAGAGTCCTTCCAGTTCTTCCTCCTCCTCCTCCTCCTCCCCCTCCTCCTCCTCTTCTTCTTCTTCAGCTATAGTTCTTTCAGATTATGACTGCCCCCCCCCATAGCCTCCTTAACCTTAATTACTTCCTAAAGACCCTATCTGCAGATATAGTCACAATGGGAGTTAGAACTCCAACATACAAACTTGGAAGGACACAGTTCAGTGCAAAACAATTGGCTCCTTAAAAAGCATAAAACCCCTTAAAAACAGCTTCTTCCTCCCAGGAAGTCGTTCTTCAGATCTGACTTTCTATGCTTTTCTTCACCGAAAGCTGGTCTCCCAGGACTACTCCCTCATATTCCACCCTTGGAATACCATCTTCCAAAAATATTTATGAGAATTTGATGATAAGCTGAACAGATATACTTTTATCCTATCACTTCTAAAATCCCAATATACTTGTGGTCAAGGAAAAAATAACAAAAGTGGGAGACCATAAAAAAATGAGATTTTTCAAATTGTCTAGTAGCTGGAAACCTTGAAACAGAGTGGAAGAAGTTGTGGTTCTTTGATGTCAGAGGCACAGGAAAGAGGCAGCCCACTTGCTGAGAAGAATGCTTATGAGACCTGATGTGCAAAGGTAGTCATTACAGTTGAGGGCAGGAGGGAAAAGAGAGGTAGGGAGTGAGGGTTAATTTGGAATGGAACCACCTCTGAGGTCCCTTCCTCACCTATGTACACAGGATGACTCAAAGCCACAGGATTATATCTCAGTCATCATTAAACTGGAGGGATATTCTTGAAATAAATTGAACACATTATTTGAAAAGACAAGGTGTATGGCATGAGTCCCAGTGTCCCAGATAAACATTCTCGGGCATCCAGCACTCATGCTTACTTTATACTGTGGCCTGTCAGTTGATGATCCCAGGCAGCCTCTCTGCTGTCTCATTTTAAAAAATAAATGGAAAGTCAGGACATTTAAGAAAAGCTAGAAATATGAAAGAGAAATACCATGATAAGAAAGGTAAGAAGGGGGGGAAAGAAAGATAAGGGAGAAAAATAGAGTAAGTGGAGATAATTTAGGATGAAAAAGAGGCTTCATAATATCTTATGATCCTTAGAGATTTGGCATCATGATATTCAAGAAATCATTATATTTATAAAACAAAAATAGGTATCTTTGAAAAAGAACAAAAGGGAACTTTTGGAAACTAAACTATGATTGTCAAAGTAAAATATTCCATACAGCAATGGATAAGGTATAGGAAATTTCTCAGTTGGTAAAACAAAAATAAAAGTGACTCCAAATATTGTGCTTTGTTTTCTTTATATAATTACCTCTTTCTAAAATCTGATTATTTATTTGCTTACTTCTTTACTTTCTGTGTCCCTCTCTCAGAAAAAATGTGCTCATACACATTTGGAATTAAAATAAATGAAAAAGGCACATGTTGGGATGAGCACTGGGTATTATATGCAATTAATGAATCATTGAACACTACAACAAAAATTTTATAATGTACTATATGCTGGCTAACTGAACATAATAAAAAATAAAAATATAAAATAAAATAAATGAAAAAACAAAGAGACAAAATGATAAAAGATAAGAGATGTAAGAGTCATGGTAGATTCAATATGTGATTAATGAGAATTCTAGAAGGAGATGTGAGAGACAGTGAGGGCAAAGTCTTTTTAATGAGAAGAACAAAAATAATTTCCCACAGTTGGAGAGGGATATGGATCTTCCAATTCAAAGGACTTTGTGAATAATGACCAAAGGGAATGAAAAAGAGACCCATACTTAAACAATTTATTGTGGAATTTCAGAATACTAACAATAAAGAGAAAATCTTAAAAGCAACCATAGGAAAGGAATAGAGATTGGAGAAGAGAAGTAACATTGGTATAGGAACAACAACCAGACTGACATCAGACTTTTCATCAGTAACAGTGCATTTAGAGTAGAAGCGAAGAGTAAAGGCATGTTAGCCATTGGGCAGTAGCTCAGAAGAGTGACAAAATCAGCACTGACTCTGAAATCAGCTGCTGTGCTCAAATTTGATTACTATGAATAACTGTGTGCTTTTGGGAAAATAACTTAACCTTTCTGTGCCTCGGTTTCCTTCATTATCAAAAGGAGATCGTAGTAGCCCCCTAGTTCATAGTGTTGTTAAAATGAATTAATTTTCATAAAAGCACTTTTTATTTATTTATTTATTTATTTATTTTTAAAGATTTTATTTGACAGAGAGAAACACAGCCAGAGGGAGAACACAAGCAGGGGGAGTGAGAGAGGGAGAAGCAGGCTTCCTGCCGAGCAGGGAGCCCGATGTGGGACTCGATCTCGGTCCTCCAGGATCATGACCTGAGCCGAAGGCAGTGGCTTAACCAACTGAGCCACCCAGGCGCCCCCATAAAAGCACTTTTTAAAAAAATGGCCCAAAGTAAGCTTTCTATATGTCTTCATTGAATAAGTAAAAATACGCGCCAAGACAGAAAAAAGTTCACCCCGTTTGTACCCCTTCTTAGGAAATTATTTCAGATGTAGATGAGTCAAATCTGATTTGTCAGGATGCTCTCAGTGATAACAGAAACTCAAGACAAACTGATATAAAATAATAAAGCTGGTTCACTACTTTACATAATTGAAAAGTTTAGAAGCAGAGGAAACTTGAGGTTCATGCAATCATTCAGAGTTCTGTGCTCCCCCATGGTTTTTTAGTCCGCCTCCCTGGCTTTATCCTGAGGTTGGCTTCTCTCAGTGTTGTAAGTTGCCTGCAGTGAGCACTGGTGGCTACATGATACTTCAGTAACGCCCAGGAGAAGAGGAAATGTGACTTGCTTCATATATTCTGCTAAAATCATAAACTTTACACTGATTAGCCCCCCTCTGTGTCCAGGGGAACACACAGCCTGATTAGGTTAGAACTCGGTGAGAACTGGGAAGCATGGTCTCCAGCACTGCCCTCACCTCTAAGACCACCTGCAGTTTAACCCACTGTGAAGTTAGTCAGTCCCTCAGACTGCCCTCATTTATGATACCAAGGGCAAGTTTGGGGATTCTCAAAATCCCTCCGTTTCCGTAACTCACTAGAAGGACACACAGAACTCACTGAAAGCGGTGATGCTCATGGTTACCATTTATTATGTTTAAAACAAGAAAAGGATACAGATTAAAACCAGCTGGGGGAAGAGATGAAAGGGCAGAGTCCATGGGGACCACCAGCTGTACAGCTTCCAAGGTCATCCTTTCCCTGTGCAGGTACAGGGACTGTTCATTCTTCCTGGCTATGATGTGTGACAATACACAGAGTATTGCTAGTCAGAGAAGTTCATTCACGGCTTTGATGTTCAGAGATTTTATTGGGGCTCGGCCACATACTGCCTACATGGTTGACCCTTATGCCCCACCCCTTCCAGAGGTCAGGCTGATCTCTAGGTCCTTCAGAGGTGGGAATTGATACCACATCACCCAAAGCCCCCATCATAAATCATAAATCACATTGTTAGACTGTCCGGTGGCCAAAGACACTCTTATCAGGCAGGACTTTCCAGGAGCCTGGAGATTTGGCCTGTACCACTTGAAGCTATCACTGTGGCCAAGAGGGATGGGATTACCCTGAATGGTTTAAACCAGTTGAGGCCAACCTCTGAAACTGGGATAGAGGGAAATTCGTCTCAGACTGTATGGCTGCTACACAATGGAGATGGATGAACTAAATATTTGTGTAGCCATCACAATGCCCACTACAACAAAAGAGTAAACCAAGAAGGAGGGAGATGTGGAATTTAAGGAATGGTGTGGTGAAGCCAGAAGAGCTAGGAAGGCAAGTCTCAGGATGATGACTTTATAGCAGATCTGGTGAGCACTAAGTTCAGACTGGAGCGAGGGGATGGATGATTCCAGAAGTGAGAACTTGGAGGAAAGGGATGATTTCAGGGAATAGATGGTACACTGGAGACAATGAAAGAACTTAGGGGTTGCCTGGGTGGCTCAGTCAGTTAAGTGGCTGACTCTTGGTTTCAGCTTAGGTCATGATCTCAGAGTCATGGGATCAAACTCCTCCGCGGGCTCCACATTCAGTGGGGAATCTGCTTGAGATTCTCTCCCTTTGCCCCTCCCTCCACTCACACATGTGCTCTCCCTCTCTCTCTCTCTCTCAAATAAATAAGTCTCGGAAGGAAGGAAGGAAGGAAGGAAGGAAGGAAGGAAGGAAGGAAGGAAAAGAAAGAAAGAAGAACGAACTTAAAAGTAAATTCAGATAAAGACAGGGAATACAAGAGAGGAAATCCTAAAAGGGATAAAAAGTTATATGAAAAAAAAGCCTGAAGTGATAGTGCATTGTTTTATTATTTAGTAGTGAATAAATATGTGAACGTAATAGTATAAATGGTACCAACTGATCTTCAACATTCAGAGTCATCCTATTGATTAAACACAGGATTAAATTTTTGGTTATAGTACAAAATATAAATGCTATCAACTTTAATGATGTAAAGGTCAAAGCTCAGGACTAAGGTGAAAGAGAGAAGACAGGGAAAGAAAGGGGTGGAAGAGCTAATATCTTTATCCTGTAAACTAGAAACTCAAGAGAAATGATTTATAATTAATGGAACAAGAAATAGAGTTACAAAGGTAACGAACAGAGGAACTAAAGAGCAATGCGTTTATTCAAAGGAAGTAAGGAGAAGAGAAGCAGGTACATGTGAGCAGAATATTTAATCATGAGAGCAGGAAGTCAGTGGCAAATGCCTGAATTAGATTCAGTATCAAGAAATAAGGGCACAACCATAAATTTAAACACATGGATGTGATTGCTAGAAAATAAAGACAGAGAGTGGCAATCCCTAGGGGGGTACAGTGACCATGTCATTTTACGTCCAAATCAGGATACTTTGGAGTGAAATAATGACAATCACTTACACAGGGATAAAACATATTCAGGACTGTCCAGAATGTGTAGTTACCCTATTTAAAGGGAAATAATTCCAAGAAGTCTTTATTTAGTAGAATCAGCAGGACTGTCTAGGAAAATTCCATGGAAAATTCCATAAAGAGGGGTTAGGGATTTTCTTTAGTATTTAATATTTTTAGTGAATGTATGTTATATTTTGGCAAACACAAAAATTACCTTGAAAAATAAAAGTAAATTTAGGCCAAGGTGTTAAGGGCTTACTACTGCATCTCCCCCAGAAACTCAGCATTTTAACAGAATATTCAGTGAGACATAGTATCTTAAACAGTGGCCATGCTATCTTCAAGTTAAGGTTTGAACTATCAGGGGTACACTGATCGAAAAAAAAAAAAAGCATAGATGTTGACAGATATGTTTTACTCAAAAATAGCTGAAAAGAATATTTTTTAAAAGATTTTTTTATTTATTTGACAGAGAGATAGAGAGAGAGCACAAGTAGGCAGAGTGGCAGGCAGAGGGAGAGGGAGAAGGAGGCTCTCTGCTGACAAGGGAGCACGATGTGGGGCTCGATCCTAGGACCCTGGGATCATGACCTGAGCTGAAGGCAGACGCTTAAGTGATTGAGCCACCCAGGCGCCCCAGAAAAGAGCATTCTTATCATAATAAAGAACATGTAGATACTTCACAAGAATGTTTTAAACCCAACACTGGGTTTTGGAAAATATCTTACCTTAGGCAGCTACTGAGAGTCACTCCTTCCCCCACACATTTAGGCATACTGTTGGGAAAGTGTGGAAAGCCCTGAGGGAACAGCTTGGAAGCATCTGTGACAGGATGACAGAGACGCCCGCTGAGCGAGGAGGGCAGATATAGGCTCCACGCCCCTGAGATCCCGCGAGGAAGTCTCCTGCTCTGCCTGCTCTCAGTGCACAGCAGGCTGCTGAACGTCCCGGTGAGAACGGGAATGGGGGCAACCCTCCCTGGAACGCTCTGCTTGCTGAATTTCCCCAATGCCGCTGGACTCTTGATGGGTGGGGTAACTCCTCCAGGTTACTGTGGAAGTGACAGAACTTCTTTGCTCCTCATGCTGGGGAACCTGAGTCATAAGGAAAATGTTTCTTTGTGAGAGTGACATGATAGTCAAGGTACAAGACTGTGGTATGAAAATGACCCGGCGGCCTGGGGGGGAGGGCACTAGAGCACCAGCGTCCGGTCAGAGATGGGGGAGGGCACCCCGAGAGCCTGAGCCACCGGAACACAGTGCCAGTTCCGCCGGGGACCCTTCCTCTCTGGCTGGACGGTCTTTTCCTCCAGTGGAGTCGATGTTCTCAGCTTCTTGTCCCTCCCTTGTCTGTTCCTCTCTCACCCTCCATCCATCTCCCACCGTCTTTCACTTCTGCTCCCCGGAATGTGCAGCTCAGTGTGGCCAGACTTTTTCCACATGACAGAGAATATGGTTGGAAGCCACCCTGGAATTACAATCTCTCAACCAAAGCCAAGAGTGCTGTTTACAATTTTGGGGAAAAGTAGCTCAACCTGCCCCCGGGTATTGGACAGATCACCAAGGTCGAGAGGCTTTTATGACAAGGATTGATCCCACTGTTTAGGGTAGAAGCAACTGTTACCAGAATAGCAGAGAGCAGGATTGTGAGCTGGCAACCACTCTGGTTTGGGCATTGGGAAGGTCTACCATACTTATATTTAGTTTCAAGTTCTGTTTTTCATGAGATCCATACTCCTGCGGACTGATTCAAACAGAAATCCCTTTGAGCAAGCTGAATTTAAAAAGGAAAAATCTACTACAGGAATACTCAGCTAATATGGTAATTGGAAGAAAGGACCCACGACAACCAAACTTAAGCATTTTAGAGAGATTAACACACTCTTGGTATGAAGTTCAAATTCTTGAGGAAGAAACCCCACTCTGGGTCCAGTCGCCTATATTCGGGAAATCAGCAAGGAAGTGAAGCCAGAACGGCTCATGGTCATTCAACCTCACTCAACCAGTTCCATTGACCGACAGGAAGCTCCCAAGTTCACAAAGTAGTCAACCCATAATTTGACAGTCTTCTTGTTAGAAATATCTAACTTAGCAATGAGGAATAAGGGCTTTGGTAGTAACTCGAACTTCATGTCCTGAAAGACCTGAGGATCTTGGATCAAGCCCCCTTTTCTCTTACACATCATATCAGATTCCATCACTATAGCCATGAGTGTAGGTTCTGACTTCTTTAATTTCACTGAAACTCAGTTCCCTGACCTACAAAATCAGGTTAATAACAATACCACGTCACCACTGGGTTGTTGTGAATATTAGGTGAGATGCAGTCATTTAAAATTCAGTGCTGAACACAAAGTGCTCAAGAAATAGCAGTCATTAGCACTTTAACTGATATTAATTATAATAGAGTAAGGTGAAATACGTCCCTCTGGACTTCTACCTACTGAGCCAGAGTCTATTCCCTGTAGCAACACGGCCTGGATCTGTTCCCTCGGCAGGTCAGCTCTTCAAAATTTAAACCCAGATTTCTTCTCTGTTTATAACATCAGCCAGAACCAAGATACTATGAAAGTCGAGAGAACAGCCTTGGTCTAGGGGCCTGCAGTCTGATCTTCAATAAGGTATTCACCAGTTAGAGGCCCTCAGACAAGTGTTTGCTTTCCCTGAAGTTCAGATTTCTCATCTGGGTCCTGAAAACAATTAGACACGCCTCATGAGGTTATGGTAAGAATAGAATGAGATACTACTAGTATGAGAATAAACCTTTCATAAATAACAAATATTTTTTTTCCATTTTTGCAAGGAGAACAAGAGCCATGACTCAGTGCTTGATTGTGGAGAACAGTGATTGCTGGATGTGTTATGAACCCGATCAAGTCAGGAACACAGAGCATTAGAATTCTCTTATTATCTGCAATATTTACCCATCCTTTGTCCATTTTTTCAGGCTCTACACTCTGCTGAGAACATTCTCATGATGACTGATTAGTTTGATATGTCATCGCTCCAGTTAACATTATTGCATTTTAACCGGGATACATAATGGTAGCTATTGCCAGGACTGGAGCGAAATATTGGGAAGAGAGGGAAGCAGAAGCATTGAGGCAGAAAAGAACCATAGTCTTTCTATGTAAATATATGGTTTGCCAACTTTGGTGTGCATCAGAATCACATGATTCACTAAGTATGGGTAGAATCTTCTCCAGTGATTATGATGGAAACCAAAACTTGAAAATCAGTGTTGTAGATCGTTGGTTCCTCAATTTAGTTGTCCATTGGAGTAATCTGTGAAATTTCAAATACTGAAGCCCTGGCCTTGTATGCTAAGATAGTTCCAGTTGGGCAGATGGAGACCTAGGCATAGATACTTTATAAAATTGCCCAGGAGATTTGACTGTTCAGCCAAAGTTAAAAATCACTCATGGGTGTCTTTCTGCACCCAATGAGGCCAGCATGAATGACAGGTAGGGGTAAGAAACATAATCCTCCCAGAACGGTTGGACTACCTGTAAAAGTCAAACTCCCTTTTGAAAGAACATTCCACCTCTCTGTTGTAAATGGCATATTTACAGCCATTTCCTCCGTTCATTGCCAGGCCTGAGACATTGCCGAGCCTTCTGGAATAGCTGTTGTGCTTCTCTCCAGGTGGGTAAAATTATTCTGAAATGTAATTTTCAGAATACAATAAGGCAGAATGCATTATATGTGTATAAATTAGTACCAGTCATAATAATACTGAGGCTTCAGAAAGCACCTTCTAAAAATGGTTTGACTTTTCAAGAGGCCAAAATAGTTTAATTTGGGGGTATATTACTACTCTTGTGTCAAGATCTGCTTGTGTGGCTTCTACGGATGATAATGTTTGTTGTGAGATCTTATTCAGGAGGCACGGTAATCAAGCACTATATCTAAAATGTGACTCGGGTGGTGGCCCACGTATCAGCTGGGCAACAATCTGTTTCAAGAGGTTATTCACCTGCATTTAAATGTAAAAGAATTAAAGTCAAATTATTTCGAGTTTTCTTACATCCAAGTCAAGGATGTCCTCCTTTGTTCTTTTCCCACTTCGGAAATCTCTAAGAGACCAAGCAGAAGAACAATGGTTTTTTTTGTGTGTTTTGGTTTTTTTTTTTTTTAAATTGAATGTACTGTGTTATCTGGGCTCATTAGGATGCAAGAAATAGACTCTCAAGGTATCAGAAGTGCTGCAGGTGAGGTGGGAGGAGAACCTCAGTTATTTTCATGATAATAGGGCACGAATCACAGATGGGTAGCCAAGTCTCCCTTCCCCACCAAAAAATGGAAAAAAGAAAAGAAAAAATAAAAGAAAAGAAAAGAAAAGAAAAGAAAAGAATCACCACCCCCCCCCAAAAGAAAACATAGGAAGCTAAAGCAGCAGGTTGTCAGAAAACATAATGAAGCTGATCTTGCTGAGCCAGGGGGGTTGGGAGGCTGGGCAGTTACTGAGGATCCAGCACTCTCCCGCAGATCAGCCTCATTCCGGCTGAGGTCTCCGGCTCACAAATCCCATCAGGCTGGAAAAGCAGACTCCTTTACCCCATGCCCCCTTCAGCAAAAGGCCAGGGAGGAGACTGCCTATCCCAGAGATGTCCCCGGACTGGGGTGGGGGATCTGTGCCAGTGAGAGGCTGCTTAGGAGTCAGATTCACTCATTTTCTCTCTCTCCTCATGTATCTCTGCTTTTTCTTGGTGTCTGTTTTGTCCTCTTCTCTGTACTGTACCGCTAACCCAACACAAAATAAACTGGTCTGACTGGTTTGGCCACTATTACTTCAAGCCAGTGATCTTATAAAACACCCGCTAGCCTGCAGATGCCCCGCCTCTCCGCCCCTCCGGTCCAATTCTGTGCCTCTCTCCAACAAAGAATGGACTAGTCTTGCTTCCTGAAGCAGCAGGGAATCCACGGGGTAGAGTCATCTAGAAGGGAAGGTTGGGTACAGGAGGCCCCATGTTTTACACACCCTTAAAACCATTAACATTAGTTTACTAATCTGGCTACTGCTAAGCAAAGAATACTGTTCTGTCTGTGTTTTCACTATTTCTTGTTACACATGGCTACATTCTTTTCTGTAAGGCTTTTTATATTTTCTTTCCTGTCTGTCAACTGACTCTTTGCATGTTTGCAGTTCAAACTCTCCATAAAGAGGATCTGGTCCGTCCAGTTGTAATTATTGGCCCCATTTGGCAAATGTCTCTTTTAAGGCCGCGCTTTCAGCTACTAGTCAACCAATCAATTCACCCTTGGGGTCAGGTGTCCTCCTCTGATCTAATCAGTTGTGTCCAAGGTGGGGTGTACCTTCACATTTCTTCATTTAGCTAGAACCCCATAGAAGGGACATTCACAAGGAAACTATAATAATCATTCTTATTTTGGGGCAACAAAGACCTAATTTAAGGCTTAAGAAAAAAGTTTTAGTGAAAGGTATCAGATAGCTTATAAAATCTCAAGTAAAACCAGAAATCCAGGCTTGGAAGATTTACCACCAGAAACAGTACATCTTAGAAAAACATCTAATCGGGGCGCCTGTGTGGCTCAGTCGTTGGGCATCTGCCTGCGGCTTGGGTCATGAACCTGAGTCCCTGGATGAGTCCCAGGATAGAGCCCGCGTCAGGCTCCCTGCTGCGGGGAGGCTGCTCCTCCCTGTCTCACTCTCTAGCTGTGTTTCTGTCAAATAAATAAAATCTTTTAAAAAAAAGGAAAGGAAAGGAAAGGAAAGGAAAGGAAAGGAAAGGAAAGGAAAGGAAAGGAAAGGAAAGGAAAGGAAAGGAAAGGAAAGGAAAGGGGAAAGGGAAGGGAAGGGGAAAGGAAGGGACAGGAGGGGAGGGGAGGGGAGAGAAGGAAAGGAACGGAAAGGAAAAGAAAAGAAAAGAAAAGAAAAAAGAAAAGGAAAGGAAAGGAAAAGAAAAAAGAAAAGGAAAGGAAAGGAAAAGAAAAAAGAAAAGGAAGAAAAACATCTACTCACTAAGGATAGTACTAGAGAAACAGTGCTGCTGCCAAACTTGCCTGCTTGGCACCTGCTGTGTAGCCACTTGGTAGCAACTCTAGAAATTCTACCCTGGCTTCCCTAAAGGACCAGACACCCCTGTCATTGGGCTTCCCTGGGGATTGGGTCTCCCTTCCAACATCTGCTGCCCTCATAGAGCACATCTCTACTTCTACATCCCCCAAGAGGACATCTCTGGCTCTTTCAGCATGCACTAGTCGGAGCATGCGTAAAACTTAGCCACAAAGGACTTGGAGAAATGTAAGCTTCAGTTTTCCAAATAACTGTGAAGTAGGAATCATGCTAGGAGACTGTTGAGAATGGGTGCTGAAAGAGCGGAAGACTCCGCCTCAAGGGAATTCTGAGATTCCAACGTTCTAACGTCTTTCTCCCAGTCTTTGGAGGACACTGTAAGAATGCCTTATTCTGTAGATAGTTGTCCTTATTTGGGTCATATTCAGGGAAATACTCTCTCCCAGGTCTCCTTTAACAAATGTGGGCTCCCTCCATTAGCCAAGTCGTTCTGGTTCCCTCATTCCTTTCTTTCTGCCTTTGCTGAAATCTTTCTTGGGAAACTCTCCTATTCTTCACCACAAATATGTGTGCAACCCCAGATTCCCAGAGCCAGTTTATACCTCACTTCCCTAAGTAACACTGACATATTGTGATGACTATAATCCCAAACTCCTCAGTTTCCCTCCTGGCTAAGTGATGTTGGCTTGACAAGAATTTACTCTTGGCGTCCACACGCATGTTACATTGTTCTTGCAGGATCCCCATCACGGAGGAATGGCAGGTAGTGCTCATACAACAGACCTTTACCAAATAAATCCTGATCGCTTCAAATACAAATAAGTAAGAGGAAGAGGAAACTTCCTTTCAGAGCTAACAGAAACTTAGAACGTGTCTGTTGGCCTAAAATCAAATTCCTTCAGTCCAAATTGAAATCTTTCCCAGGTCTTAGAAACCTGGGAAAACGAGTCAGCTATTTATAAATTCAGAACAATGACAAATGCACAATAAACTGACCTGCCTTTTCAGTAGGTTCCCGAGAATATTTTAGAACCTACCTGAAGAAGGAAAGGGCCTGTCCGGGGATGAGATGTGGTGTGGGAAGGTGGCAGGATAGGGATATTTGAGTCTGAGTAGATTTTCAAAACTGTCTCATTCACGAGGATACAACTGAATCATTGATGCTTCTGTCAAACTTTCCAGGCCTCTCTTACTGCAGAAGAAAAAACATATATGGAGAAACCAAGTGAGTAAATTCAATTAAAGTAAGGATAAGGAGGATAGAGACACTGTCATCTATTAGTATGTTCGGTCCGTAGCACCTGGCCCAGAGACACATAGCAGGTGATCAAGGCATATTGATCAGGTCATGAACAGAAAACTTGTTATTTCCATTTAGAAATTAGCAAATGTTCTCCATAAACTAGCTGAGCAGGAGAAAGTCATCCAGTATGATCCCATTCATGCATTCCTCATGCATATGCATTCTCACTAAACTCTTCCTGCTGTCACTGCTAAACCAGGCGCCTCACTCCCCCTCCACCTTCTCGAGCCAGGCGCACCTGCTACCCTGGGCGCTCACTGTTGCTGCCGTGTCTTTCCGCATAATGCCATTGTCACCCTCCCTGCCTGGTGTGCGTGCCATTCTCCTTCACTGGAGGAAGGAATGTTTAATTATTTTTAATCAGTGGACATGGCATCTTGCTAGACAGCGACACTTGGGGGATCCAACACCATCTGCCTTCCACCAGGCGCCAGCTGCTCTGGTGGATGTCGGCAGAACACCTTAGGACACGGCCTTCCACTGCCAGGCGCCTACGAGCGGTTGCCACTCGGCACCGTCTCCAATGCGACGCCGCCACTTGGGCTCATTGCCTGTCATGGTTCGCCTCTCACCCCTGCCACTCTCCGGGGAGGTGTTCCACAGCTCCAGCTCCCAGAACATTTTGCAAGCAACCCAGGGGCCTGTCAGTAATAATAGGGTGTCCAGATATAAATGTCACCCTAACCCAATGGCCACGGATCCTTCCATCACCATTAGTCAACCTAATGGATCTGCTGACTTCAGTCCCACAGAGAACGGCTACTGACTTCACAGCAGGCCAACCCGGGGAGAGCAAGGGTCAGCCAGCCGACCGAGCGTTTAAAACAGCAGGAAGGAAGAAGGGAGAGAAATGCCTCTCAGAGAAATCACTGAGCTGTCCAGGGTGAGCGGTGCCCTTGTGAGTGAGCTCCTGATCGGTGGTGCTCTGCAAGTTCCTGTCACGGACCTGTCCCTTCCACCTCCTACCCTGAAGGCAGTTCCTGCGGCTCTCACAGCTGCACCAACACTTTGACTCCTGCAAAGCACGTCCCATTTGCTGAGTGGCTGGAGCAGCGCAGCGCAGCCCCTATCGGGAGCCTTGCCACCTCGTTCCCCAGGAGCGGGCTCCATTCCCAGACTAATTCCTTCGCTGTGAACCAAGCCCCCGGGGTTCACAGCACCCCCACCCTTGCTCCTGACTTTGTAAAGAGCCAAATTAAGCAGCTCCAACCTCAGCCTTATTTTCATGCAAAGTGAAAGAGATCAGCCGCTGGGTACTGGCTGAAGGGTAGATAAAAGCCCTGCTGGCCTTCTCCGGGAGTCAGTTTCACCTCCAGCAGGAAAGCAAACTGTTCTCGTGCCTGAGGGAAATTACGGAGCCTCACACTTTCATCCAGAGAGGGACAAAAGGGAGGTCAGGTGCTGCAGCTGCCAGAAATGGGGATGTGTGAAATGTGATTAACCCAGGAAGGAGCCAGACAGAGCCCCGGCTGGGGCCGCGCCTGTCCCTGTGTGTTTCCCAGGGTCAGAGCAGGAGGAAGAGTAAACAAAAACATTAAATAAATATTTTCCCATTTAACCCATGTGTTAATACACATTTTCACAACCTCGACAGCACAGACTGAATTGATAGTGCAACATTAGCCTAAATAATGAAGGAAGTCGGGTACATCTGTTGAATTTTCCACATTTGTGTAAAGAATGGCAGGGGGCGGGGGAGTTGTGGTGAGAAAAGGAAGAGGTTCCAGAACGAGTGAGCCAGTGTGTAGTCACATTGTACCCCAGTCCATTCGAAGCACTCCTAAACCTTTTGGGGCCCATTCGATCAGCTCGTCTAATGTTATTTCTTAGGCTAACCACAAACCACCGGTGCCTGTAGAATTAAAGTCATCAATAGCTGAGCTCTGGGCGTTTACAGGAAGACACAAATAAAATCCCCACAGATATGCCTATCTCCATCCCTTCGCAGACCGTCTCTATGAGAGCTCTGTGTGGTAAATGAAGCTACAAGTGCATTTGTCTCGTTGTCTAAATAAGTAATGCCAATTTCATTTTCAAACAGTATGCGCGGGCTGCAGTCATCATTGTGTTAGGGTTTTGTTTCTGCCAAACCAGAAAGAAACCCTTCCCAGCACCCTGCTTGGACAACTTGTCTCTGGTTAGAGATGTATGCTGAAAACACATACTGTTTGAAACTGACTGGAGATGTATTAAATAATCACAAGAGAAATTCCAGTAAAAATAGAGTCAATTATCAAAAGATTAACACTTTTCTTTGTTCTGTAAGAAAAAAAAAAGGCAAGGAGGGGAAGCAATTTTCGAGACAGGCACTGATGCTTTAAAAGGATTCTTCATAGGTGAATTATTTAATCCTTTGTGACTAAGGAAATCTTTGTGTGCATGGCGGGAGGGGGGGCGCAAAAAGGAAAAAATGTACACCGCTGAAAAGTGAAAATACAATACGTGGCACACTGAGAACATGTCAGTTAGAAAGCCTGTCGGGTGGTTGATACCTGAATCAAATCTTGATTGCTCTCCTATAGGAAGAATCTGCAGATATTTTCTTGAATATCCCTAAAGGATTAACATAATCAA
The DNA here is from genome assembly GCA_004023965.1 of Spilogale gracilis. Classification (NCBI taxonomy): domain Eukaryota; kingdom Metazoa; phylum Chordata; class Mammalia; order Carnivora; family Mephitidae; genus Spilogale; species Spilogale gracilis. The sequence continues at coordinate 101,416 of PITA01000211.1, read as the reverse complement.
CTATGGAGTGCCACTGCAGCTACTTCACAAAAATGTAGTTAAGGCAGTACTTATCTGGCAGTGGGAAACTCAGGTCTCCGAGAAGGCACTTCATATGTTAAGGCTTGAAATAGTTTTCTTAGGGCCCTCTTCAGGACTCAAGAGCCGCTCCTGAGGCTGGGAGGGGTCTGGCACGCACCGGTGTTCTCCAGCCAGGCAGAGTCGGAGCTGTGGCAACCAGGCCTGGGAGGGTTTCATGTGTCTGAACAGAATTGACAGGGCTGAGGGGCAGTTGGCCTCCAAGTAAATTTCAGCCAGAATTCCCTGGAGGGAGGGGAGCCATTGAAATGCACAGATCCAGGCTTCCAGAAAAGCCAGCTCAACTGGGATTATCTCAGTGAGAGGACAGCTCAGCGAGTCAAGCACACTGACCTTCAAAAATAGAGAAGTGAAAAAAAAAAATCAAGAAGTGCCTGGATCCCCAGGGAAACGTCCCCAGAAGAGCTAAGCCACATCGCTCCTGATCAATACCCTCTTCTGTATGAGTCATCTCCAGCCACAGAGATTCTTAAGAGGCCCTTGCACCAGGCAGAGCTCTCTCAAGCAAGGGAGGGAATTGACTTGCTTAAGCGGTGCTGAGAGGGCTAGTCCCTGCAGGAAGGGTCTCTCAGTTGGGCTGATGGTTCACGGAGGGGACCGACCAAAACAGGACGGTCTGGGGCCTCAGCCCAGTTGAGTCAGTTTGGCATGGAGAGCCATAGGCTCCCCCTACCCTGCATAGGGGCAGAGATTTGAACTTGAGCTAGCTTTAAAAGTTTGACTACTCCCACCTACTCATTTCCTTCTACTCGTATTATGAGCAATATATATTCTGAATGATCGTCATACATATTCTGTAATTTTTCACTTAGAAAAATAGCTTTTGCATTTCGTACAGCTTCTAATTCCAAAATTAGTTCAACATCTAGCAGTGAATGTAGAAATATATACCCCTTTCAGAGACATACTTCAGGCTGGTATTGATTTATGCTATATCATGATTTTAGTCTTATGGGATAACCACCTTGTCAAGGCTATATTTATTGTTGTGGCTATTATATCACATTAATTCCTCAGCGATTACACAGAGGTAAAGCATCCGCAAACTGCAGCAGGGACAGAATTCAGTTTTTCTCCCTAAATAAATGCAATACGAAGATCCATGTCCTAGTTTTTCAATGGTATTCCAGCTTTTTTTTTTCTTCTTGCATATCTTACACAAGCTTTAAACTTAGGGTTGCAGCCAGCACTTTGCCATAGATTTGAACTCTGGTGGAAAAGCCCCTTGAGGGAAAAGAAGCGCTTTGGAGACAAGTGCTAATGGCAGCACAACACAGAAGCAAATTGCCCATCAAATGGGATAACTTAGTGTTGCAGAAGCATTTGCAGGGAAAAAAGAAAGGGAGAAAGCAGAAATCATCCAGTACTGGCCACCCTTGATTTAGGCGGTTTTCGGGAGATTCCTAGAGGAATGCAGATTCTCTGTCGTGCTCAGGGAGTTTGTAACAACACCATCCAGACCCAACTTGCCTTAAAACTTCCACAGTGTGTTAGCACTAAGAAAGTGAGAAATGAGAGCTTTGCAGTGAAGGGGTTTCTTACATGAGATAGGAACCGAGACGGTTCTTTTGGAGATGGGCGTGAAGCCTGTGTCAGATTCACACTGCGTGCAAAGTCGAGCTCCCTGCTTTGGGGACTATAACTAGCAGGTAGCTCTGCAGAGCCTGCTCATGATTGGTGACTGGAGAAGGCCTCCTGGGAGAAAGCACCCAGAGCCAGCTCTAGCATACTTAAGCAAGACGACATTACCCAGGACCAAAGAATTCTAGCTGCCAGCAAGAAATATCTGGGTTGAAGGTTACTGACTGTCTTGGATCATTTGAAAAGATTCTGCTTGCTTTGTATTTTTCATAAAGGGTCAGATAGGATCTCATCCAAACTGGCTCACCCTCTTTTCCGCCTTGCATGTTGATTTCTGTCATTAATTTGGGGCAGGCTTTTAGCTTGATTGAAGCCTACGTCCGTGACCAAAAGTCTTGTTTATATGCCTCTGATGTTCTTCATTTTTATGAATGCCAAATACCTTTCCTCTACAACCCATACCTTAGCTAAAGTCCCAGAGCCAATGAGGAAAGAGAGAATAATGAGGAACAGGAATGATGCACAAGGGTTGCTCTGGACTCTAATTGTCATTGGTTCATTTTGGACCAGTGAACTGGATCATGCTTAACGATGCACTAAGTTTTGACTCCAGTAGAAAGGATAATAAGTGAGTTTTTAAAATGTAGATGTCTCCACTGTAACAACACACTGAAACAGTTCCAGAAATGGGGTGGCGGGAAATGAAACCCTCATGGGTCCATCATAGGTTTTGTAAAAGAGAAAATAGCAGGTACCTTTTGCAGCCAGCTCCTAATTTAATTGGTTCCTGTGTAGTAATTTTTTTTTCTTTTAAAGAGAAGCATGGACCACCTGAATCATGGGATACATGCTTTTGTTCTGTTTTATGTAACACAGAGAGAAGTAACAGAACTATTCTTACATGGAGCGATTTGCATTTCCCTAAGCATATCTACCTAAATTGTCAGCTGTTTTTCCCTCAACACCACCCACCATGCCCACACTGCCCCATTAATCTGCTCTGCCCAGGCATTTCCTTTCCATTTCCATTTCTCACCTCTTCAGGCTTCCCCACACACATTTTTACAGGGTGTAAAAAGCCCTAACTAGAAGGGCTTTTCTTCTCTCTAATTTTAGAATAGATGTATTACTGAGCTGCTGGAATAGAAAAGCCCTACCACCAACTTCCCCATCAGTGTGCCTCATAAGCGTCAGAACAGTTTTTTATATTTATTATTCTCACATATGTAATCATATTAGGAAACAGTTTAGAACTTAAGCTGTTGACGTTAGAGATGGTGGAGGATGTTCGTCAGTTTTCCTTCCTTCCCTCACTCCCAGATCTCTCCTCTGTCCGAAATCCCACCCTCTTTTTCCCCCTAACCTCTCTTTACCTGGTCTCCTGGGGGTGATAGAGTCCTTTCACCACTTACTAACTGTCCCCCACTGTGGCTGAGAGCAGATTGTCACGCACTGCTTTTGCTCTTTCTCTCACCTAGTGTTACATTTTCCCCACCTGTTTTTCTTGGTACCCGAGTTCTCCAGGAATGCCTCGGAACTTCCACTCAAGCTGTTTCAGTGCGCATTCCTTCAGCCTGCCAAAAGGCCCTCTCTAGGTGGGTTTTCCCCAAGTCCCCAGGTGCTTTTGCTAACGAAACTGCTGAACGGGAGCTAATTTATCACGCTGTTATCACTATATGAGGGCATGAGAGAGCCATACCTAGGATGAATTATGGATCCTTCCAGTGTCCCATGCATCCTGTACATCAAGGTAAGCAAATGCTGCGTTGTGTTAACTGTCAGCCTACCAAAACAGCTGACATTTGTTATTTTAATTAATAGTTTACTTTGCTGAAATAAGCTGTTGTGAGAAGCTATGACTTTTTATTAAATCTTCACTGCAGCATCGTTTTCCCCAGATTGGGAGACAAAAGCTAATTTTCAAAACTGCTTTATCCTGCAAGGTCATAGCCAGCAGCTTGCATGCACATGTCAGGGAAACATCTGCTTCTGTGCCAAAGATGTAAGTAAAATTTGCTTTATTTTGAAATTTAAATTTACTTTTACTTGGAGAAAAATGATGAGTCAGTCATTAAAGTGCTATTAAGTGATGTTGATGAGGGGAGACTTTTTAACCAGTCATTTTGTCTCACAACTGACGCTGCAATTTCTCCGACCTCAGCATTCTGCTCAGACGTTGCAGGGAACTGTGGTCACTCGCACATCTGGATCTGGACCAACTTGTCTTTTCATTAATGCAAATCATTATTATGTAATTACTCAGCCTGCAATGTAGAGATCATTGATTTCTTTTGCCCAGTAGCGGTATTTTTAAGTCACTGATGACAATGAGAACTTTCAGGACGATCCAAACTCTACAAATTAGCTTCAGTTGAAGAAAGGCAAGCTGACTTAAAAGGCTCCAACACTAAATTTAGTTCTGAGATTTTCTCTTTGCTTGGAATAAATTAACCAAGGGAAGTTGGTTCCTTCATGTTGTTTTAATTACCTTTGATAATGCATTTTATTCATCACATTTCCGAAACAATAACACTTTAGAGCTCTTTCTCCAAATGGACTTGTGTTCGGCCCCTGCGTGCGGCTCCCTATGATGGCTCAGCTCTCACGGGGTCACTTTTCTGAGAATACCAGTGACTCTTTTGGAGAGAGATGCCCTAATATGAACAGTCTCCTATTTGGCTGGTTTCCTGGAGGCCAGAGACATCCTCAAACACTGACATGTAGAAAAGCAGGTTACTGCCTCTGGATTCTGGGATCCCATCTCTTCAAGTCACCGCTGCACGCTTCTGATGTTTTATGATCGATTGAATGATTGGCCCCAATTCTTGACCCCTTCCTGCATCTATATCCCTATCTTGGCCTCACTGTGGGAAGAACGTTTCCCTCCACCTCTGACTTTGAGCTCAGCCGTAGGCTTTGGTTTTGACAACTGCCATGTATATAGAAGCAACATGGGCGCCTGGGTGGCTCAGTTGGTTAAGCGACTGCCTTCGGCTCAGGTCATGATCCTGGAGACCCGGGATCGAGTCCCACATGGGGCTCCCTGCTCGGCAGGAAGCCTGCTTCTCCCTCTCTCACTCCCCCTGCTTGTGTTCCCTCTCTGGCTGTGTTTCTGTCAAATAAATGAAATCTTTAAAAAAAAATAATAATTGTTGTCCCAAGCCACCAAATTTGGGGGTGATATGTTAGGTAGTGATGGCTAATTATTATATAGCTGTTTTCTTTTTTTACAATCTTTTTGCAGTACAATAACCACGTATTTCACGTATTTCACGTATTTCAAATATATGGTCGGTAAGTTTTGACATGTGAATAGACCCATGAGATCATCACCACAATCATGATAATGAACAAATCTATCGCTGTTAAACATTTCTTCCTAACCTTCTGGAATTTCTCCCTCCTGCCCTTCTTCCCTCTCTGGACTCTACCCGATCCCCAGAAAAAACGTGTTCTCTATGTATTTTACATTTGGAAGCCTACATCTAGCAATTTTCGTGTGAACCATCCTTGGCCATCCTTAGTTCACATGTATGTATGGTGTTCAAGTGTAGTAGTTACTACCCTGAAAAACCGTGGGGCCCACTGCCCAGGAAACCATAATAGGAAGAAAAGGAGTTGACCCGAGAGCATGGACTTTGGAATTACACAAGCCTACTTTGGATTCTCACTCTGATATTTAATTGCTCTATGACTTTGAGCAATTAGATTAAACTCTCTGAGCACCAAATGGAAAAGGGTGGGAAATATACCTATCTTCGTGGGTTATTCTGAGGATGAAATGAGGTAATGTATGCAAAGTCCTTAACATGGTAACTATATGGCACTTATGCACGTAGCGCGTCCTCAAGAAATGTTAGCTGCTACTATTTTTAGCTTTCTGTCATCAGAGTAACTGCTCCTTAAAGACACAGTAGAGAAGAGAGAAGCTGCCTGCATTGTAGCTGGCACATAGTAGTCACTCAGTAAAGGTTGGTTGAATAAACAAATAAAAAGTTCAACATTTATTTCTTTGCCTGCAAGAGAGTGTTCATCTTGTAGAATGAGAGGCTAGTCCTATTGAACCAGTTGGTACCCCTGCCTCTCTCTTTTTTAAAAAATAAAAATTTATTTTTATTATAGTTTTTTTATATTTTTTTATATTTTTTATAATTTTTATATTATTTTTTTTTTATATTTTTATTATAAAAAATTTATTTTTTAGAGTATAGTTACTCTATAACTTCATACCTAATATTCCCTACAATCTCTAGTCATTTGTGAAGTCTGCACAGAGAGGCAGTCGCGATGACCTTGGGAAAAGTGGTCTCATGCCCCAGACTGATAGCTGCTATGTATTTTCCATGGGATTCTAAAGCCTAGGTTTGTTTACTCAAAGATTTGTCAGGGGCTACAATTTACTTTAGATTTCACCTAACTTTTCTAGATTTCCCCTCTAAGAAAGGAAGAATGAGGGGCACCTAGGTGGCTCAGTCGTTAAGCATCTGCCTTCATATCCCTCCAGGGCCTCGAGGAGACTCCTCTTTCCCATCTGCTGACTTGCTGCTGGGCTGCTAGGCCAGCTTCCGATGCGGACTCCTTGCTTTGATGGCCCACTTTCCTGACCATTCCCCTTGGAACTCTTCCTCAGCAATCACTATCTGGTTCCACAGAATGCCACAGTTAGGGGACAGGTGCTCCTATTCCTACCATTGCTTCTCAAAGCCTGGCCTCCAATGGGGTAGAGGTAGGATAGAAACAGGTAGCTATCCCTCACAGTCACACATGTCCCATGACTCACCGAATACACACAGATCCCACTTGGGTCTGCATGGTTGCTTTGCCACCTCACATCCAAGGCAGATTTTCCCAAGACTGTTCTTTCCATTATTGGCCCCTTCCTTAGCCAGTTACTAATCTCCAAATCCCACCTATTTATAACTCTGTCTTGGTGATGCTAGGACTCTGGAAACGACATTTCTCATTTGTCCCCTGGCACCCTGCTAAGTTTCATCAATAAAAATTTCTAGAGGGAGACTATTCTGGGCTGAATTTGGTCCCCCTGCTGCCCTCCAAATTTGTATGTTGAAATCTTAAGGCCCAATATTTCAGAATATGACTGTATTTGGAGATAGGGCCTTTAAAGGGTAATTAAGTCAGAATGAGGCCTCTAAAATGGGCCCCAATCCAGTCTGACTGACATCCTCATGAAAGGAGGAAATTCGAACACACAGAGAGACCCCAGGGCTTGCGCACAGAGGAAAGGTCCTCTCTGGAACCAGTGAGAAGGTAGCTGTTTACAAGCCCAGGAGACAGACCAAGGAAGAAGCTAGCTCTGCGTACACCTTGATCTCGTCTTCCTGGCCCCCAGACCTGTGAGAAAATAAATGGCTGTGGTGTAAACCACCCAGTCTGTGGTGGTTTTTATTGTGGGAGCCTGAACGGCATTAGAGAGGCTGCAGATAAGGGGTGGCGGTGGCGGGGAGGGGACGACTTGCTTCCTCCAGATGCTTGCTGCTCCTGTCAGGATCTCCTCAGCAGGGCCCTTACGACCCAATGTCCCCAAACACAGCAGCCCTTCCAGGTTCCAACTCTTTCACCAGAACACCCAGGACCAGCTCATTGTGCTTCTGTGAGGAAGCAGCCCATCTTCTAAGATGTGAGTCCCAGCTCCATACGCCCTCTGCTGAGCTTCTAGTTTCTGGTAACTCCAATGCTTTCCCTCTGTTACACTCCCAGCCCTGGGGGCAATAGCTTTATCTTGTGGTCATTATGTTTGCTTGCTCTTACTATCCTCCCATATTCCCAGGCCCCTCCTTCCTGGCTTCTCCAAGCTGGCCACTCTCTACCCCCTCACCCACACTAGGACCTCCTTCATCAACACTGGCCTGACAGCACTGTTAAGTTAGACTTGCTCAGTGGCGAAGATATGTGCTACGAGAAGATCTGTCTGTATGAGTTTTCTGTTGCTGCTATAACAAATTATCATTAATTTGGTGCTTTGAACAATACAAAGTAATTATCTTGTAGCCATGTAAAATGGAAAAATCCAACCCAGGTTTCCTCTGGATTAAAATGAAGATGTGAGCAGGTTGTGTTCTCTTCTGGAGGCTCAAGGGGAGAGCGGATCTTCTGGTCTTTTCCACCTTCTAGTCTTCTGGTCTTCTCCCTTCTTCCATCTTCAAGGCCAACAGAGTCAAAACTCTCTCTTAGCCTCCCGTTTCTCTGGTTCTATGAAGCCTGAAAGGGTTCTCTGTAAGGATTTACGTGGATTAGATTCAGCTCACCCACATGATCCAGGATCAGCTCCTCTCAAGGTCCTTAACCTTAAATTGTATTTACAAATCCCCTTGTAAAGTAAGAGAAGAATTCCCAGGTTCCTAGGATAAAGGCATGCCCAGATCATTAGTCTATCTATATAGGGACTTTCTAACTTTCATCTAATCTTTCTTCTTTCTTATCTGACAAGACTCCCCACTTCTACCACTGCTGAGTGTTTTTCTCAGACACTTTGCTTAGACACTATGTACTTCAAAGGGACAGTGGGAAACACAGAGGTCCTGTGAGCCAGATTCTGGAAATGAACAGTGTGCAGTGACCATATAGCAGTCACTGTACTTCCCTTGGGCTTCCATTTTCTTATCAATATGAAAGGGTGATCCTAAAGATAGAAGGTGATGGTAAAATATTGGGATTCCAGGGAAAGTGTGTGAAAGGCACCCTCCTTGTTCTGCACAAGGAGACCTAGGGAGCAAAGAGGCTGGCTGAGTACTGAACCCTGACATGCAGCAGGTAGGTGTCAGCAATATATTGGTCCCTCTCTCCTGAGGGCAGGCAATCCTTCTGCTCAGTTTTCCTCATTCTCCCCTGATTGGCCTCTGAGTGGGAGTGGAACGACCCCTCACCCGATTCCAGCAGATAAGGGGCCTCTTCTCTTGCAAAGCCATGTGAAGACTTTAGAGTCTGATCTTGGGGCTCATGAGTTAAACTGAAGAACCTCCTCAGAGGTCATTCTTACAAGGAAGGGCCTCAGAGAAAAGAAGTGGAGTAGAATGGGGAAGTCAACTAGTTAGCTGTCCTACAGATTTTCTCCCCCACCTCTTTTTTTTTTCCCCTTTTTCTTTCTCTTTTCCTTTCTTCTTTTTTTTTCTTTTTTCTTTTTGTTTTTGTTTTGTTTTGTTTTGTTTTTTTTGGGGGGGGGTGTTGAGGGGCAGGGAGGCTTTGAGAAAGAAACAACAATGAGAACATAACTAATTCCATGCAGGATATTTGGACTCATTTCAAAACTCAATACTATTCTTTCTTTACTGTGAGATCAGGTGATTTCTCTAAGTTTTATGCCAAACAGACTTTATCTGGGGGCCTTTTGAAGAACTATTTCTCCATGAAATTTGGTGAGGGCGATTCAAAAGCATGTCAGTGTTAACTCTGGGTTTCCTGAGGGAGGGCAAGGCCTTGCAGCTCTCTGAGGCTCTTCCCACCAGAGCTTTCTCACCAGTTCTCTGCATTTTGTGTTCCCGTATCCCTTGAGTGTGTGTGGATGTGAAGGAAGTAACTACTAGAAGGAAAAGAAAAACATGCTTTTCTCCCTGATCTATGATCAGTTTTCTACATATTTTCTATTTTTTACGGATTTATTTTTCTTAGTGTTGGACTTCATTTCAGAAGGCATTGGGGTAGCTCTCTGATGATTTATTTGTGTGGAAGAGAGAGGTTATGGGTTTTTCCTCATTTATATGTAGGGCCCCTCGCAGAGGAATATTTTTAGAGATGTTTTTATTTCTCTTTGTATTTTTTCCAGTTACGGTGTATTTGCTTGCTTTGGGGGTCGGCTGCCTGTATCCCTTTAGTGTGCCAAGTTAGAAAAGAAAAATGTAAATAATAGGAAACTTTCACGGTCCCCATCACAATATCATGGGTGTAGGTGTGGTCTGATTAATAAGGGAGGGTCTTCAGCTTCTTCCTGAGGGAAGATGGCTTTCATGGACAGCAAAGCTGAATACTGATGCTAGGAGGGTATGCATTCCTTCTACCCTATTCTACCCACCTACGTTCCCGGATGAACTGCACTGGTGACAGTCTGATTTTCTTTCTGCCACAGTCAGCTCTATTATCCTGCCTCAAGCTCGAACCTGCAGCAGCTGAATCTTGTATTTGCTCTGCCTGAGGCCTTAACCTGCTGCTCTTCTCTTCATCTTTTATTTGTTCTTTCCTTGTGCCACCTGTTTGTCTCATCTAGCAGTATAAAGAGGCATCCCTCCATCTCCGTATTCCACCTCCAGTATTTAAAAAAAAAATCCCAGGTGGCTTTCTTTCACCTTGTGTGTGCTTGAATCTGCCCCAGCAGCTGTCGAAATCAGTTTTCTTCAGGCATATGAATTCCAAAGCCGATTTCCATTTATTCTATAGGAACAGACCTCACTACAAGACATCAGAAAGGCACACGAGTACTCTGCACACACTTAAAAGAAAAATTAACAAACAGAAACGGTGATGTGCCCAACACCAATGACACCAAAAGCCAAAGGCCCTACGAACGTTTCTTTGTAAGTAGAGACTCGAAACAAGGCCGACAGATGCCATCTTGCTGAATTTCTAGAGTACAGTCCCTGCATCCTTTGTTCTAGAAGGGGGCCATGCAGGCTGGTAACAGCTCACTGCAGGAAGGCAGGAGCACTTGAACGTGGCCAGTGCAGGTCGACAGGCGCTGGGATAGTAAAATGCACACCAGACCTCAAAGAGGTCGTATGGAAAAGGATGAACGTGGAATAGCTCATGGACAATTTCTTACATCAGTTGCATGTGAAATGGAAACATTTTGGACATACTAGATAAAATAAAATATGTTACTTAAAATGAATTTTGCTAGTTTCTAGTTACTTTTTATTTTTTTCAAAACAGCTAACAGAGAATTTAAAATGACATGACTTGTATATTTCTATTAGACATTGCTATTCTAGAACTTGAGTGAGAAAGGACAACTGAGGGGCACCTGGGTGGCGCCTGGGTGGCTGCTGGTTAGTGTCTGACTCCTGGTTTCGGGTCATGATCTCAGGGTCCTGGGGTGAAGACCTGCATCGGGCTCTGCACTCAGCAAGGAGTCTGCTTGGATTCTCTCCTCTCCCTCTCCCTCCCCCTCCTTCTCTGCCTCTCTCTTCTCTCTTTCTCAAATAAATGAATAAAATCTTTTCTTTAAAAAGACACTTGAGATTTTTGTTTTTCTACCACTCTGAAAAATAATTTTAGAACACAAATCCAGGAATATATTTTTCTTCAGTTTCTTTTCAAGAGATTTGAGATGGTTGGGTCACTAGAAGTTTCTGTAAATTTTGGATACATTTATAATGAAGTCAGTTAACCTCTTTTAAAAAAGCTGCTTTCCCTTTTTAATGTACGGGTTTTTCCTTTAAATACTACTCTTTCACCCAACAAGCTCAATCTGTTTTGAGATCAGTTTAACATTTATGAGGTGCTCCCAGTTTGTACAAGAATTTATAAAATTATATACTCCCTGCCCTCAAGGAGGATATACTCCTAATGAACAAAAACTGGCAAAGTCAAGCTTCCTCTGTTTATAGAATTTTAATGGAATAAGTTTTAAGTATAAAAAGGGAAAAGGGGGTTAATATAAATTATATTCCCACCAGGTTTTGTTTGTTTTCTGAAAGTGATTTTTTCCTAAAAAAGTTTAACCGAAAGGAACACTGTAGTAGCTTCTACAGTGGTTTAGGATGAAACCCATGGGCACAAATCACCAATTTGTGAGGTCCCAAAGGACATTTTTCAAGATTTGAAAAATAGAAATAGTAAGCATTTATATAGCATCTACTACATACTGGATATCAGCAAATACTTTGCATTTAAGATCTCCTATAACACAAAAACTCTGTGAGACAGACACAGTGCTTATGCTCATGTTACTGAGGCACGCAGAGGTTGAGCAAATTGTCCTGGGTCACACAGCTATGTGTGTAGGGAGTCATGATCGACAGGAGCATTGTGGCTGCAAAGGTGGACTTTTAACCCTGCACCACAGTTTCACGGAGGGGATGCAGATGACTCATGATGACAACTATATCCTGGTTTTCGCTGCTACACTTTGAAGGCCACCTGAAATTTGAGGGACTAAATTTGCCTCTCCCCTTGATTTTATCCCACCACATCATTTACGACAACTTAATATGTGATGAAATTATTCGCCTTAGTTTCACTCTGTTTCCCTTTGTATTAGTACGAACTGACCCTAAAAAACTAAAACACAAGAGAAAAAATGGTATCAAGAAGTGGTCTAAATAATCCATCAATTAGAATTTTCTCTCTATATATAAAATAATACTTATAAGTATTTATATTACATATAAATATATATATTTTCAGCTCTTTAGGCCAAATTTTACTCTTGTTCATGGATTTCTTTTTTTTTTTAAGATTTGTATTTATTTATTTGACAGAGAGAGAGAGATAACAAGTAGGCAGAGAGGCAGGCAGAGATAGAGAAGGAAGCAGGCTCCCAGGACCCTGAGATCATGACCTGAGCAGAAGGCAGAGGCCCCAACCCACTGAGCCACCCAGGTGCCCTTGTTCATGGATTTCTATAGAAAATCCATTTGCATATCTGAAGAAGGAATATGGCTTTTAATGAACTTAATGGAAGCTAGAAATACATCATTTTCCTGATAAGTTGTCATTTTGGATGTTCATCTTCCTGGCACCATAATACAAGCATGTAAATCTATGAGCCGCTGCCTGTCATAAGGAAGTGATGTGACATTCCCAGCTTCTGCAACCCGTTCCCACACCTGATTCTTGTCCTACATGCTGGTTTGAGTTCATTTCTCTCCTCTCTGGATTTTTGTTCTTAAAAGCTAATTTCCAATGTCCGCTCATAAGGATTCATGTAACTCTCAACACAAAAGCACATTGTTTACAGATAACACTCCTGGTTGATGCAAGGATTCTTTCCAAACAAGCCTCTGAACTACCTTGTGAAATCTTTAGCAATATTCCTGGAACCTTCTGACATTATGTTTAATTAAGGTTTACATGTTAATATTGAATGATAAAATGAGGACAGTATAATAACACACACACACACGGACCAAAGTAATTAGCAGCGGTGATAGTTGTTCATTGAATTGTATCATTGCACATATGTGTATTTGCCGATTTATAATTTTTTTGAGTTATTAATTATAGCTTCTGAAGCAGTATCTTTTTAAAATACCTCAGGAGCCATCTCCTAAACGTCCCTAGATTTAATGAAAAGCTAGTGATTAGTGCCTTAAATAGCAGCAGAGATGCCTCCGAACCTTACAGAAATCAGTTAATTTCTAATTTCTCTTGTCTGGGAACAAGCAACTATTATTTCTCACGGTTTCTTTTTTTTCCCTGAAGTTCATTACCAATAAAATAACTTTGCTTTGTTTACATATTCCTTACAACTCAGATGGGATTCTTAACTTGTCTCCGGATTGCTTTCTCTTTTTAAAGAAGAAAACAATACCGACGTCTTTTATGGTTGAAAACTATTAGGACAAAAATCTAACTAATATATTAAAAACAGGAAAGTTGTTTAAAAATGTGCTAGCAAATGGGAAAAAAAAAAAACACCAAGGTGTGTGAGAGACATAAAAATTACTTTACACATGTCCTTCAAAAAAGTTTAATACATAGTCAGGTCACATTACTGCACATCAAATTCTCTAGGTCTCGGGCTGCCAGTAGCAATTATCTGTAAAAGAACGTGTTTTCCCCGGCGACTCGCTATCGGGAATTTTTGAGTATTCCTAAGCATAGCCTTGAGCAAAACTCCTACGGGGCATATTTGGAATACAGGATTTCATTTGGATGCAATATCAAGGTTTCGGTGCAATATGTCTATCCATATATTTTTACATCTGTTTTAACATATTGATGTGTTTATCTGTTGGCTTTAATTACATGATATAAGTATATATAAATGTAAATAGTACTCCTGAGCTTCCACTCAACTTTTGTCATGAGGTATACAAATATATTTCCCTTGATGCCAGCATGATTTTATATTATAATGACACCTCCTGAATTTTCATGATTACTTTGCTAAAAAGGTGGTGAGTATTTGCAGATTGCTGAGACATCAGGTCTCTTTCTGTCTGACCAGGTCACATTCCATTCATTTCTAATGATCACTGGGATCTTGCCTCGTAAAATCTTGCGTGTCCATCCCAATTCTGTTCCAACTGATGATGATGTCATGTTGTAAAGGCAGTTAAAGCATGAGCCCTGACTTTTTTCAAAACGTTGCTGTGCCATTTTTGCCAAACCACCAAGAACTGAAAAAAATAAATGTTTCAACTGATAATTGTTAAGGATTCATAAAGCAAGTTCGGCTACTCAGAGGTTTAAGTGTATTACTGTTGTCCCGGGAGCTTTAGGCATTGGTTGTGCATGCTGTCATTTGGGTCAGAACGCTCCTATGGTGAGACAGCAGTTCCCAGAAATATATTTTTCTAATACATGGGAGTCACATGTTGGGGGGCCTACTGGGTTAGGATTTAGAAAGGAGCAAAAAGTTATCATTGGCTCTGAAGAAGCAGGCAAAACAAAACAAAACGGGGTGGGGGGCAGTTCATTTAAAAATTACTTTCCAGGGCGCCTGGCTGGCTCAGTGTGTTGGACAACTGCCTTTGGCCCAGGTCATGATCTTGGGGTCCTGGGATCCAGCCCCACATCAGGCTTCTTGCTCAGCGGGGAGCCTTCTTCTCTCTCTTTCCCTCTGCCTACCATTCTCCCTGCTCGTGCTCTCTTTATCAAGTTAATAAATAAAATCTTAAAAGAAAAATAAAAATGACCTTCCATGATCAGCCTGCCTGCCTCTCAGCAAGTTTTTGAGTAAGACTTTCTCTGCATTTAAGAAATTGAGCTAGCCGACATGAAATAATTCATATTTACATCTGCTTTCACAGTGAGAATATGTGTCCCTCCTTGAGTCCCCATCAGCTCACTCAGGGTGAGCCCACAATCCCCCAAGAGCGGTGATAAATATGTTGTTGGGCTGGTAAGGCACTTCATTTGTAAATGGATCACTGATGGGACCCAGACGCTTGTGAGTGTGGACCCAGCTCAGGTGAGCAGACGGGATGAACCGTGCTGCACTAATATTTGGGATGGGTCAGTTGTCCACCCAACCGAGCTGATGGGAAATCTGACAGCAATCTGACTTCTCCATCCTTCAACATGGGGACTTTCCCAGGAGATTTATGGAGGGTGAGAGTCTGGCAGGTAGGTTTATAGGTAGCCTGGGGTTTATCAAAAATATATCATCTGAGGACTTCAGGTGATCCTTCTCTAAAAAGAGTTTAGAGCCCGAGTGTTTCCTGCAAGCCCACATTAGTTAAGGAGAGCTGGAGAACATCAGTTTCTACCCTAATACATTAGGTTTAATGTTTGCAAGGGCCATGTAAACCATTCTGGATTTTTATAGCGCCATATGCACTTTTATTACTGCAAAAGACAACACCGTTACAGTCATGATAAATAAAATTATTTGCAGGCCTCTGCAGCATGGGTAATCCAGCAGCCCCACATTTTAACTCCTGTGGCCACAAAATGTAAATGAAGTTGAAACAGCAGAAAGGTTCATCTTTCCACTTGTAGTAATTCCCGCAGAATCATGAATATGCCTTTCTTCCTTCTTCCTGGATCTCTCCAAATAGATCCCATTTATCTGATTGGATTTCTGTCCCATCTTTCTACATATTACAGCTAATTAGTGCCCCCTGATGAGAAACAGTCCACTGATGGAAAAAGCAGTTAGATAAGATCTGCATTAACAAATGTAGTTCATTTAATATCATTTGTGCTGCTGCATTATTAATAATACATAATTACCCTGCACAGGCTGGAAGGGGAGAATAAAACTGTTCTTTAATTTCTTGGCCTTTGCAGAGAAACAGTATATTAGAGAGAATAAAACAGTATTGGACTAGTGGTTGCCATCTGTCATAGAGCTTTCTGTGTCCCATAGTTTTATTAACTTGGGGTCTAGCTAGAGTTTCTACATTTCAACACAATCACAGACTACCCAGGGACAACCACTTTGTAGGATTTTGAACACCCAACTTCTTGTTTCAGCATGCTAAACTGGGAGGTACAACGGATGGCTATCAGAAAGCCGAGGTATCCTCCCCGTGATTGAGAGGACTTCACTGCAGTAAATAAGGAACGCCATTGTGGTCAATAACTAATGTTCACAAAACCTGATCGACCATGATGGAGGAACCTGACTGCTTTCTCCCCATTCTCCAGATTCAGGGTGTGCTGGATTGGAAAGATGTTGGCACAACGCCTGTATTAAAATAATAAAGCAAATAGTGGTGACATCAGAAGAATGGCCAGCACTGACTGAATGAGTACTTTATGCCAAGTTATATGCTAAACTTTTACATGGATTCATTCTCACAATCATCCTATGCTGGGGGTTACTATTTTTATGGTAGAAGCCTTTCAAATCTGGCAAGACCTCACTGACGGTCTTGAAAGCAAAATCTTCAGACAAGAGGCCATACCCCTGCATTCTTCTCTGCAGTTGCATCCTCTTGCATACGGCCTGCCAGCCGGTGTAAGCAGCTGCAGAGCTGGTGGAAGTGTGTTTGTTTGCACAGGTGAGGCAGGCCAGAAATGCAGGTCTACCAGCTGGCTCAGGAAGTCCGCAGATCCTCCAGTCTCAGCTCTGGCACCCAGAGGAAAGTGGTAGCCTAGGAAAAGGCAGGTGCACGGCTGAACATATGAGGCGCTCTTATTTTCTCAAATTAAAGCTACACATAAGCCAGTCTATGGCATTCACCAACTTGCTTCTTTATACCTTAAATATTTCCTGAGCCTCTGCTACAGCAGTCTTCTGAAAGGGGAATCATTCCTCAAAGGAGGAATTTGAAAAGTGGGGAATAAGAACACTTTTCCTGTTATCAGAGAGCTCCTGTGCTGATTGTGAATACAGATATAAATCATTACAATCTCGCATGTTCCGGAAACAATGTGCGTGCAAAGAAGAGAATGCTCAACTTGGTCCAAATGGATCAAAGGAGGTTTAACAAAGAGACAGTGAACTGATACTTGCAGAATGAATGCTGTTTTCCAGGTGGTCTGGGAAGAATTTGTTTTCTCTCTTAGTAGTGACATTATCATGTTAAACAACAAACTATAGTTTGTTAACTATAGGTAATTAAATACTGTGCCACCTAATAGTCGAGTGCATGGAAATTCTGTTGTTTATTAGAACAAGGCATCTTGCTTCTGAGGATCATGGCTATCAACATTTCAATAATGCTTTGAAATACTTTTAAACCAGAAGCATGGGGGAATGGTTTGTGTGCATGCCAATAATCCCGATAGAGAGGGGAAAAAGAAAGAGGGAGAGAAGAGAAATGGGTAAGATGTGGATTGGTAATAGGACTTATAACATAACCAGTAGAATATTAGAACAAAAACTTTATCTGGGGGTTGCTGGGTGGCTCAGTTGGTTAAGGGTCTGCCTTTGGCTCAGGTCATGATACCAGGGTCAGGGTCCTGAGATCCAGCCATACGTCCTCTGTTCAGTGGGAGCCTACTTCTCCCTCTCCCTGCCACTCCCTCTGCTTGTACTCTCTCTCTCTCTTTCTGTCAAATAAATAAATAAAATCTTTAAAAAGGAAGAAGAAGAAGGAGAAGAAGAAACTTTACCTGTAGTGGACTTTTTTCCCAGCAGACTCCCAGATGTACCACAACTTTGAAACACAACTGATTATGTTTTCCCCTCCAAAGATTTTAATGTCTACAAGGTACAGAACAGAATAAAATTCCCCTGAAAGACAAGATAATGTCTGTACTGTCATAGCAATTAGTTCAGGTCTTAGTGCCTCAGAAGTCATTTTATCTATCTGTGATTTCCTGTGTCATACTTCCCCTGGCTAAAAGATGGACACCCGGCTCTCTATTTCAGACTGATGGCGCTGCTGCAGTCTCCCTGGGGCATTGCACAGAGACAGCCATGCTGTGGTGAAGACTGCCAAGTATTCCCCTAAACTCTCTTCTTTCTATGTAGGCAGCTTGACTATATCTTCACGCTTCCCTGAAGCTGGCCAGGATGTGCTACTGAATTCTGGCGAAGGAGTACGGAGCTGGCCGGATGTGCTCCCCTCCGAGCCTCAGCCCACAAAATTTCCTGCAGGTATACACCACTCTCTGCCTTCTGCCTAGAAGGAAAGCAGAGAATTCTGAGAGTAGCAGCTCAGTATGGAAGGAGCCCAAGCCTGCACTCCTGCTGAGGAGAGCCAGTCAAGAGAGCACCAAAGCAGGAAGGCCTGTTTTTAATTGTTACATAAACAAGAAATCAACTCCTACTGTGAATTTTTAGCTTGTCACTTGCTTTGACAGTCAGCCTACCCTAAAGACGCATAAGCTCTTGACCGAAAGGACACTCGGGAGAAGGTAACTGAGGACTTTGCATAGAGCACTGCGACCATAATGCAGAGGGGAGGCAGAGGTGGGGGGACACCGATTCCCACTACCGGGGGCAGGGGCTATCACAGCATTGGTCACCACTCCCACGAGGGGTGTGAGAGGGCATTTAACAACACTGCCCCAGCATGATTGGAGATCTGTCAATTTCAATGTCATGTCCTTTTATAAAGCTTTCCTAATCCCAGGCCAGTTGGGTCTCCTCTTATATGCTTCCTTAGAATATGGTACTTATCCTCCATGGCACTTTAGACACAAAATTAAATAATTGATTTTATGTTAAATAACTGTCTTCTTCCATAGATTATAAACTTTCCTGAAGACTGGGACCACTTCATTCATCATTGCATCAGCCTTGTCAAGAATTGTACCTGATATACAGTCGCTGTTTATCAATACCCATTCACTGACCAGTGCTGACCTTTTGGTCGTTTATTCCAGCTTAATCTTTTATCTTCCCAGCAGACAAGACATTTCTACATCAGGTGTTACATTCGATGACCTGCAAAGCTCCCTCTAATTATAAGAGATTCTGATTTTAAATTCTCATTCCCAATAAGCACCCATTCATGCACCCATAGAAAATAAATACCTATACATAAAATGCCACCATCATACATGCACACAGATATCCCAGAAACAGATTCTCCCAGATGCTCCTCAAGAGTCATCGCCTTACCTCCTGCACAACCACAGACACGCATCCAAAGACACACACAGAACAGTCTGAGACCTGAACATACCTCTAGAGACACCCCTCCAACTACTGATACATGCTCACACAAATACACAACGTTAAGAGCATTTAACACCTGTCATTTTGGTGACATTTATTCTATGCCTTTCTACCTCATCCAATAAAAGAGAAATGCATACATCTAAAATTAAAATAACATCCTCACCTCTATTATCTATTCTGTTTTTGGAGCTGCTTTCCTTAAATCAGTGTCCTCTGTGGGAAAGATGTACACGGGGCACAGAGGGGAACAAATGTCTCTCCCAAAGTCTTCCATTATTCTATCATTTACATTGCAAATGTCATCAAAAATGCAAATATATGTGACATCTCTAATTGTTTCTAGATCTTATGCTACAATAAACATTGGCTTGGTTAAATCATATTTCCAAGAATAAAAGAGATGAAGGTTTTGTTGTTGCTGTCCTCTATATTTAGAGGTGCTTAGAGAAGACTACAAAAATATTGTTTTTAGAAGTTACCCATCCAAATTAATATATTCAGCACTCAAGGGATACAATATCTGGATTAAAAAATATTATAGACAATGTCACAAGTCAGTCAGCAATGGATGAGGATAAGCCATGAATATTTAGCCTGCTGGGGAAGGAAGAAGTAGAAAGATATAAAGCATAACAATAATAATAAGTAAGTCACCATAGGTACCCTGCAGGACCCCCGGGGGTATATATTGGCTCTGGTGTTCTCTTTCCACCTGGAAGTTTACAGACATGGCTGCCCCACCTCAGAATAGAAATGATTGTTCCCTCCACTTCCCTGAATAGCCTCTGATGCCCAGTCCACAGACAGAATAGTACTGAGGAGATTGTGGGCAATCTCAGATCTGAGTAGGCAGGTGTTGGTAACATGAGGAAAACCAGCAGCCAAGTGCCCTTGGTCATTCGCCCCAGACATACCCTCTTCCTTTTTTCTGACGAGTCTCATCCACGAGTGTTGTAAAGTTGCCAGGACGTAGATCAGAACCAGCCTGAATAGGACATAAAGTGAATGTGGCTGTTGTTCTTTTCAGCATCGCTGCAAATTAACACCCACGTCGGCAGTTGTTGATGGAGGGAGAGCCTCAAGGGCAGCACTCAAATAGGTGGCACGGGGAAGACAAGCGGCCACCCTGCCTTTTTGCTGGGGAGAGTCGGACTGTATGAAAGACTCAGTGCTTCATGTGAATATCAACTTCTGAAGCCACTTTCTCCCCACCTTCTGTATTTCTCCATTATTGCCCAGCAACCTCGTTTGCTTGGAACTGTGCTTTCCAGTAGGCCTGAGAAAATATCTATTTAGAGCAGTGGTAAGGCTAAGGGGAGGTCATCCACAGGCACCCAAGGGAAAAGCAGCTCTGTGTTAACAGAGCTTTCATGGGAATCTGATGAAAGCTATAGACCCTCTCTCCAGAAAAACAAAAAACAAAAACCAAAAAACCTACATTAACACAGAAGCAGAATTTTGCATTCAGAGTTTTGTTTTGTTTTGCTATTGTTGTTGTTGTTTTTAATCAGTTCTCAGTCAACCCTTACGTAGATTCCAGAACCTAAGTCCCCGAAGTCTCTGTCAACCTAGTGCAATAGCGAAGCCTGCTGCTACACCTTGAGGAAAGAACATGGACCTGGCGGTCCGAGGCACTCCGTGAAATTAACCAAGTCAACTAATTTTACTTAGCATTCATTCATCCCTTCATTCTGTAAATAAAGACAATCATAATGGAGCTATTGTTAATTCTATGGTGACATATATTTTTCACCACTACATCCCTACTACTTTATAACTCATGTGGAGTGTATAGGAGACTCAATGCACGATCCCGAATTCTTGAATATGTGTAAAGTCCCAAGTATAGTGCCTGACACTGACCAGGTACCCAATATTAATTTCCATCTCTTTAATGCAGGAACCGGAAATAAATCCTGATCCTCAGATACCCTGTGATTATAAACCTCACCCCTCTCCTTGGTCAGCCATTCTAGGGCACATTTCCCAAGTGGTGATCAGCAGCAGCTGGAAAGATGTCAGAGGGCCCCTTAAGGGACATCATGGTCAGTCATACCGGGATACTTTAAAAATACTTTCACATATCTTTTCATCTTCCATTTCTCCTGTTGTCTTGCAGATTCCCCTCACTGAATCAATGGTATTTATCCACTCGAGGGTCATTGTTTCAAAGCTGGTTTCCATATTGAGTCAGCAGGCTGGAAACAGACTTGAGAATCAAATTTATATATAAAGAAAGAGGAATCCTAATTTTATTAAGTCTTAATTAACTGACAAACAGAGACAGACATAAGTGACTTGACAATGGAGTATGATACAAAGGAGGTGCTTTCCAGAAAGAGAATGAAGAGGAGAGCTTGTCCCATCTGGTCGGTAGAAAAGGGAAACAGGAGGCAGAAAGGAGAAGTGGCCTGGGAGAGGTACAACTACATGCAGAGTCTGAGAGGGGAGTGACACCCAGCAGATTGAGGGGGAGCTGGATCCACACAGAGAAGGGGCTTCTGTCCCCTCCTCCAGGGCTGGCCAGCTGCAGCATGACAGACAGCGAGACTGAGTTGGAGAGGGAAGTAAGTTGCCTGGGCTCTTCTGCGGCCTGGGGACGACAGCAAAATCACAATGATAAGGCTTATTTTGTGCCAAACTGTGTTCTAATTTCTTTACATATTAAGTCATTTAATTTTCACAGAAAGCTATGAGGGAGTTATTATGATCTTTGTTTTACATATGGGAACACTTAGGCATAGAGAGGTTAAGTAACTTGCCACATCCTATTTCCTCATTTTCTACTAGCTAATACTCACCAAGCATGTACCCTGTGCTTACCAAGCACAATCCTAAGTGTTTTTCATGTAGTAACTCCTGGAACCCTCATAAAGCTCCTAATAATACTTAGGTAGGTATTATTAACAATCCCATTTGACAGAGGAGCAAATAGTCTAAGTAGTTTTCTTAGACACTAAGCTGGTAAACGGCAGAGTTGACATCAAATCCATGCTGGTTGGCTGTTAATGACCATTTCTTTAATTTCTCTGGGAAGGGCTGTAGAACTTAGCCTGAAAACCTGGCAGGAGATTGAGCAACAGACATAGTGACTCTATGGCTGTGGTGTACAGGCTGGGCTTCTAAAGTTGAATCCGTGGGAGTCAGAGCCAGACCTTAGAGGGTATACAGAGCTGGAGCGGAGTAGAGTGGGTCCAAGTTGACAAGGGAGATGGCCAAGCTGTCTGGGAGTCTTAACTATACAGGAGAAGAGACACTGATTCGCATCAGCCATTAACTTTAGTGTGGACAACAACCCGCACCTCGGTGGACAGCCACCCCCAACAACCACCAGTGAAGGGACCAGCCCAAGAACCAGCATGAGGTCTGGAGACCCCAAGCCCTTTCACTCAATTCTGCAAGGCCACATACGCTACCCAGGTGCCATCTGAAGGAAGAGCCACAAATCTGAAAGTGTGAGCATTCACACCCTCCAGACTGAGCTCAGAACAAGACCACTTACACTCACAAAAACTGAGAAAGTTTAAAATAAAGCTATTTTTACCCACAACACACTGGGATGAGAAGCTCGTAAGGAAGATTGGATCAGTGATTGGAAATAAAGAAACCACATTTTCTTTGAACATCTGAGTGTTGCATGAATGAATGTGAGCTTACAACTCCAAAGGCCTCCAAGAGCCTGTCTAATGAAACACCTGCAGTATATTTATTAATAATTAGGATGAGGAAATGGACAACATATTGGTCAAATTTGCCGTTGAGGCAAAGCCAAGAGTTACGGGGAATACAAGAGGTGGCAGAATTAGGATCTGAAAGGTGAGTCACCGGCTGGCCTAGTGAGCCACACCTAGCCGGAACAGATTTCATCTGTAAAAAATTAAACAAAGGCACAAAGAACCAATTGTACAAAAACAGTGGCTGAAAAAGAGTGTCCGAGTATTTGAATGTTCAGGTTAGAGAAGACGGGTTAGATTATGAGGTCCAAGGGAAGAAGAGTGAGAGCCACTTCTTGAGTCATCTCGCTGACTCCGGTGTAGTGTGTAGAAATGTTTCTATTCTACCACATCAGGAAATTGGGGTTCAGTGCCCAAGATCTCACAGCGAGTCGAAGAAAGCCCACTCTTCAAAGTCCTGTTGTCGCATTTCAAAGCCCAGGTTCTTTACAACAAAACTGCCTCCCCAACATACGGCCATCAACTTAAAGAGGATTCTAATAGTCAGAACTTTCCTCTGCAAACGAAGTATGACTAACCCCAGGAGGGATGGTGAATATCAGATGTCCTAAGCAAAACTACTTATTTTGAGGCTTCATGAGTCCATCTCTGGAAATTTGCAGAAGCCATGGTCTCCGTATCAGGTGGCTTTTGCTGCAAAGACACCCGCAAATCTGTGGCTCAAAATAGCAAACCTTTATTTCTCACGCCAGCATCTGAGGGCCAGGCCAGGTTCTGATGGCCTCACCTTGCTCCCCATTCTGGGATGCAAGCTCAGGGAGCAGCCACTAGCTGGTCGTATTGTTCAGGCAAGGGCAGAAGCCCCAAAGCAAGGAAAGCCTCCGTTTTACCGTACTTGCTCACTCTCTGCTCTGGGCCCACTCAGTAACTTTCACTTGAAGTGCGGCAGATTTCAGCCATTCCCCTGGTAAAGAAAAAAAAAAAAATCACTTCCTACAAATTCTCCATTGCATGGAACTGCTCTGCTGAGATTTTTGTTTCCTTTCACTTTTTGCCTGTTCAGTTTGTTTTGCTTCTGTTTTAGCTGCAAAAGAAACTATCAGAGGAAATGGCACTCTCAGAATAATCTGAAATAAAGGGGCAAACAAAACAAAGGTCAAAGAAAATGTTCCAAATCTCCCCATAGCGTCCATGCTATGATGAATGGGTATAGATGGTTCTGTGATTGCATCTTTAGCTATGGATGCTTATTATTTATGTCTTTAAACTTTGGATACATTTCTCACATATAAGCCCCAGGGCACATTTACAAGCACTGTTGGAAACAAAGTAAAAAAAAAAAAAAAAAAGATTGAGAAAGCTGTGTTGTCTATTTATTCCAGGGGAGATTTACTTCATTTTTTTATTTGTTTATTTATTTATCCATTTATTTATTTATTAATTTGATTTATACAGCTGGGTCCAGTGCAAGCCCCTGGGCATGTTCACATCAATTAAAACCACAGATAGAAGCAGAATGCTGAATACAAACAAAATCAACAATTAATGGACTATCCCCAACTGTAAAGCACTTCGGCAGAAACTTCAAATCATTCTGCCCCACAAATCCCCTTGGGCAGAAGGCTGGGTTAACAGATGGTTAAACAACATTAAGAGAAGGGAATACAACACTAGTACTGTACATGGGGGCTGGAAGAAAGATCGTATGCGAAATTCACCGAGGAATCTATCAGTAGAGCTATCAATTGCATTTGTGGACTTGGAGCTGGAGTTGGAGGTAGCAGGAATCTGGCAAAGGTGAGCAGATGGCACAGTCCTGATGGCAGAGGGAGAAGAGGTAAGAGTCAGACGTTAACTAAAATTATGGACCCGGTAACACCCCACCCTCTGGATTTGTTGAGACTCTGGTCAATGAGAGTGATCTGGTCTGGCTCAGTATTTCACCATAGGCACAGTCAAGCTTTCGACTAAGCCGTAAGTTAACTTCCCTGAATCACCTGCTGCTTCACCTGAGCGCCCAGGTAACTGCTCTCTACTGTTCTATGCTCTCTTCAGATGGGGATCAGAGCAAGGCAGGCAATTTTCATCTTTGGTGTTCTGCACCAGTGAACATTTATAATATGAGATTAAGAGAAACCTACGACTTTGGTTATTGTTGTTGAGGTATAACATATACACAGTAAACACAAAAATCTTGAGTGATAGGACAATACATTTTTACTTCTACATTATGTAATTACCACCAAGATGAACATACGGAACATTTCCCACATCACCAAAGTCCCCCTCATGCTTTTCCATAGTCAGTATTCCACCCCCAGAGATAATCACCATTCTGGTTTCTGTCGCCATAGTTAGTCTTGCCTGTTCTCAAACTTCAATTGATATACAATGATATACAATGATACACAGTACATATTCTTTTGTATCTGGCTTCTTTTGCTCAATACTGTATCTGTGCACTTATTCATGGTGTTACAGGTAGCAATTGTGTGTAGTTTGATTGCTATGTAGTATTACATTGTGTAAATATACTACAGTTTATCCATTCAGTGGTTGATGGACTTGGGGTTCTTTTTTGTTTTGATGATGATGAGGATGATGGTATGAGGACGCTAGAGCAGCTATGAACCGCATGGTGCACGCTAGGGCATGGCCGATGTAGCCCAGTAGAGTCTTTGGGCATTTCATGAAGACTGGAATTGAGTCATGAAATAGATGCTGCCGTAGTCTCAAAACATATTGCCAAGCAATTTTCCTAAGTGGTTGTACTAATTTACATTCCCATTAAAAAATGAAATGTCCAGTTACACCACATCCTTGTCAACACTTGGTATCATCAGTCTGTGTAACTGTACCGATCATGGCGTGTAGTGGCATCTCACTGTAGCTTTGACTGGCATTTTCCAGATGATATTGCACAAGGTTTTGTAGCCCTGTTGACCTTTCTGATATTCTCATTTGTGAAGTGCCTGTTTAGTTTTTTTGTCCAACCCTTCACTAGGATGTCTGTTGCTGTTTTTTTAATTGAATTTGAAAGAATTTATAATGTATCATGGGTACATGTTCTAGCTAAACACTCAGCTATGGTTTGTCCATTTCTTCTCTTTGTGACCTGCATTTTCACTTTCTTAATGGTGTTTTTGATTAAAAGTCTTAGATTTTATTGAAGTTCAATAGATCAATCATTGTTATGGTTAGTGAGTTTTACGTCCTCTTTAAGAAATGAGAACCTATTCTAAGGTCATGACATTGTCCTGTGTTTTCTTCTAGAAACTTTATTGCTCTTTCTTTCACATTGAGTTCAAACCATCTCACATAGAATATTTTTCCATACTGATATTTTATTTCACCCTTTACTGATAGGTCCATCCTTCCTCTACCAAACTGCAATGGCCCCTTGGTTATAGGGTAGGTGACCATATGTTTTATGGGTATGTTTCCATACTCTTTACTCCATTGTATTGGACTATTGGTCCACCTTTACACAAATATCACATCTTGCTGCCTATTGGCATAACTTTAGCCCTCACTAATTATAGTATCTTTATATGAGTATCGTTCTCCTTTCTGTGATTTTGTTGGTTTTTCTTTTTTGTCTCTGAATCTGATTCTTGTATGAACCTATCTCTAAAGCTCAACTATTTCTCTTCTAGGACTTTTTCTCTCTCTCCCTGTAAGGTAAGGGGGTCTCCAATGGCACCTGGTACACAGATAATATATAGGGTTTATCTGGAAAACACTTAGAAGTAGATAAGCAGCAGAGCACACACTGTCCCCTGAATTCATGTCTAGTCCATGTAGGAAAATAACAAGGTTTCAGTGAAGCAGGGCCTGCCACAGCCAGCAGGCTGGACTTGCTCCTGGGAGCACAGCAAGACAGAACAAGCTTTGCCCCACACCATGGTACATGTTTACTTGTTAACCTAGGAAGAGCTGAAGAACACCTAGCTTCTCTAAGTAAGAGCTCTAAGAAAGGTAGGGAAGGATCTTCAGGCTCAGAAACACTGCTAAGAAGTATATGAACTAAGGGTCACGATCTTTATTCTGAGGTCCCTTGGAACAGCTTTGGTGGGCAGGATCACCAGCAACTGAATGTCCTTTCTCTGATTAAGTCGAGGCAGCTCTCTGCTAAGCTACCTAACCAGGAAGAAAATTAGCCTCCAGGACCATCTAGGTTTTTCTGTCATTGTTCCCCTCTCCCAACATTCTATGATGATGATTATTACTATTAAATTAGGTTATGCAGCAACATTTCTTGAATGCCTACTCTGCAGGTGACACTCCACCAAGCCTCCCAGATAAAAGGGTTTACAACATGGTCACTGCCACAAAAGAGTCCACATGCTCAATGACCTGGCATAGAGAGAAAGCCGGTGCCACGGGCCTCTCCCCTCTTTCAAAGTAGACCTCAAAACTTCATTATTCTAAGTTTCAGATGTATTTATGACTTGTACATTTGTAAAAATAATGGAAATGAGTAGTTTTTTCAATTGCTCATTGTATTATATTTGTATCTGCTCATTTTAAAAGCAGAGGTATTTATCATTGCAAAATTTAGAAACACTTTCAATATCCAGTAGAAAGGGAATAGTTAAATAAATTATAGTAAATTAACGAGATGGAATACTAATGTAACATTAAAAGTGATCATTAAAAGGACTAAGCAGCAAAACAGAAAATGTTCCAAATTGTGTGTATGCAGAAATACTAATATTTATGGACACAATATGATGAAAATGCAAAACATGTTGTAGTGATAAAATTTTAGTAAAATACAATTGTTTTCTCCTAAAATTTCCTGTAATATTATTTTTATAATAAAATAAATTTATTATTTTGTGATAAATCAAAATCTAGGAGAAAAAATAGAAGCTAATCTTTCTTCTTTCTTTCTTTTTGCCCATATATACTTCCACTGTGTATTGATATCTGCATAAAATAAGCACTTCTTTTTTATGCGTGTGAATATGTGTTTGGGTATGTCAGTTCTCCTCCACTGTAAATAGTTCCTATCAAAATGGACACCGAAGCAGCCCATCTTAGAACAAGAGCAAAGGAATTCATCCTGGAGCCTTGGACTTGGCATTGAAAATTCTCTTTGGCTTTGTGCTTTCCATTCCTAAGAGCACAATAGGTAATTCCACCATTTCTTTTGAAAAACAACAACAACAGAGGCAAATGTCAAAGGCACATCTGCTGCCCTGCACTGAGGGTCTCCCAGGTACCCTAGAACTCTGGCCCCTCTTGCTCCTAAAAGCAGGAGCTTGGTTCCTTGGCTGTGCTATGGGAGGAGAGAGCTGGGGAGCCACTGCCTTCCTGGTGTTCCTCTCACAGGGAGGGAATGCCCCCAGGATAACCATTCTGGCCTCTTTCTGCACACCTCATTCCTCTCCAAGGTCAGGCAAAGGGCAGGATCAGAGCAGGCATCATGCTGCCCCTTCCTTCCCTCTCAGTGCTCCTCCTTGTAACGCATCTACAGAAGCAGGCTCTGTTTCTGTAGGCTCCGTCTCACACAGCCTTGAAAAGTTAGAGGAAGAAGTGAGTCTAAATCTACTATTCAGGATAAGGCAGCCCAGCCTATGGTCATATGTCCCATTTTCAGCATCAGTTTTATCTCTAATAACAACGATATTTCAGTTTCCAATCTCTTTTATTCTTTTATCTTATTTTGGATATGCTCACAATCCATGCAGGCAAGAAAGATGCTATTTATTGCTTGCCCTGAGCATGCTGCTGGTTTCTCTGGAAAGCTGCCTTTGAGATAGAGACCAGGGTCTAGGAAGTGTATTAGGGAATGCCGTTGGAGTTTCATCTGTGACAGAAGAGAAGGAAGCCAGATTGGGCAAAATGGGGAACGAGGCAGTCAACCCACTAAATGAGGAGAGCTCTGGCCCTCAGAGCTTGGATGGATGGATCCTCATAGGATGCTAAAGGAGGGGGGACCTCGAGTGAGACTGCTCTCTTCAGCCAAGGACACTGCACAGAGAGGGTTGACCCCTGAGGCTTTCCATGAGCAGATTTTCCGGAAGCTGGGGGAGAATCAGTCCTTTGATGTGAAATGAGGATCTGGATTTAGCAGTGATTATTACAAACCCAGTTTCCGTGCGTTGTAAGTTCTTTCAACTAGTCTAACATGTGGCAAACACTTTTCAAGGTCATGTGGCATCTGTGTTTGTGTATTAATTAAATTCTTTCTGAATATGCATATATATGCATAAACGCACATACAGCTTGTTCAATATTATAGAGCCCTTAAACAGCTGAAAATGAGTCGGTATAAATTAAACTTGAAGGAAGTCCCCAAACCGCCACTCTGGTCCTATAGCACACTCCGCCCTGCATTTGTTGCACGAGCTCTAGTGGAGTGACGGCCAGGCGCTACCTGGGAAGGCAGCTAGGTGCACAGGCTGTTCGGCGACACTGAGGGTTCAGCCCTCAACTTAAGCATTCATTCCTAAAGGAGGACTTCTCAAAGCCCCAAATGGCACTGCCCCTCTGATAGGTGTTCCCGTATGCAATATACTTCTTCATACTAACTTAATTGTTGGTACTTTTAAAGCCATCCGTGCCTTTGATCACCATTGCTCTTGGAGACCATATCTGCCTTATTCGCCACTCTGTTCCCAGGGCCTTATTCTGGTTGGCACACAAGAGGCGATTAGTAAAACCTGTTGAATCAGTGATCCAATAGACAAATGGAAGAAATGTGTCCCATGTTGTGACAGGTTAAAGTGGGAAAGGGTGCTTGCCTGAGGGACTCAGAAAGGCTTCAGAAAGGGAGAGACATTTGAACAGGCTCTTGGCAGCAGTCTGAGAGTCTGCCTGGCAGAGCAGGGAGCAGGGTATGTGAGGGAAGGAAAAAGTACTCAAGGATGTCCAATTACACCGAGGTCTAGGAGGTTTAGTGATCAGTTGTTAATTCAGTGTGGCCAGAGCATGGGGTGATGAGGCTGCAGATATTAGATCAGGTTAGGGTCATGAGCGGCATGAATTAAACATTTCAGAGGAGAAAACTAGGAGTCAAATGAATGAGGTCGCAGGCAGAGTCAGAGCCAGGGGAGCGAAATACACAAAAGCACGAAAAGCACACGAGGCATCCACGGATGCCGCAGCCCTCATTTCACTCAAGGCAAACCTCCGGGTACAGCAGGCACCGCTTCGGAGCAAAGGGCAGAATAACAATCTTGGGAAAAAATGACACCCTGGCTTCCATGCCCTGGGGGGCCCACCCCCCTTTTCTTTCTGAACTCTCTTCTCTGTGTGTGAAGATTCCTCTGCCCAATGTCGCAGAAGACAATCTTTTCTCTTTGGTGGAACCTAAATTATTTTCTAAATAAACATGAGCAGGTTCAGGCGGTGCTGAGCAAGAAGCTTGGAGGCAACCAGGGAACACAAGGGCTTGACACGATCCAACCTCTGCACAAAGCAGATTCAGCAGAAAACAAGAAACCGGCCAGTCACAAAGTACCCTGGAATAATTCTCTGCAGCAGGAGCCAAAGAAGACTCCAACAGGCGGTGGCTCACCGTGAACGGGGCGCAGCAGCCCCAAATCTGACGGGCCATCATGAACTCCATCATGCCCGCACACAAGATGAACCAGGGAAGGTAGAGCAAGGTGAAGGACAGGCCCTGGAGCTCTTGAGGAAAGTGCTGAGCTTCCTGCTTTTTCTGGCCAAAGTTTGACCATGTATATGAAAAGCGGAATCTTATTCTTTCAAAAGGGATTATAATCCATTACATTTAGGATATTGTGGATAAATATTTTTTAAATATTTTTAATTTGCGATTATAATTAGATACCTAGACATGTGATAGAGATTCTACGGAGATTAACTCCAGTTCTCAGAATCGAGTCAAAACAAAACTGAGCAAAACTGTGGTCCTTGACCATCATCTTCCAAATATAATTTTAAGAAATGCATTTTCGCTCCATTTTTAGAAACTCCAATCAATTCCTAGCTCCAGGCTTCTGGAGGTTTCTTATAGATCTGGCTCCCTCTCTCTTCTTTGCTTATATGCCCTACTTTTTTTTTTTTTAAAGAATAATACTTGTATTTAATTTTTTTAAAAACACACATTTATTTGAGCCTCCATCCTAATCATTGTTTGAACACACAGAATCTGGTTCAATATTTCACTCTCAGAATCATAACCAATGAAATGACCTGAGGGTGGTACAGGTTTTCAAAGGTTTTTGAAGACCTGCCTTTAAAAATTAAATCCTAGCTTGTCACATATTTATAAAACAGAAAGGAGAGTAAACTCTTTTGTTGAAGTAGGACTTGGGGAGGAGGGGAGTAGAACAACAAAAACACTGCTCACCTAGAGACTCTTTCACTCCAGCAAAGCTTTTAGATCCCTTGGAATTCTCAGGCCATTATTTGGAAACCCACGTGTAGTAGAGAGAGTTGGCTGGACTAAGAATTACCAAGATCAGGTTGCAGTCATGGTGGGTCCCTGAGAAACTGCCACTCTGGAGCAGCGCTGGGCTCAGTCTTCCTCAAGGGAAATAACAAGAGTAGAATAAGTCATTCAGAAGGCTCAGTCTAACTAAACAAACCTTTGTATCCTGAGAACCAAAGTTTCATTTATTTGGATAAATTGTGCCTCTTTTATTAAAAGCTGGCACACTAAAATTTGGGTTTCTCAGAAATTTTCTGTTCTCTAATTAATAATAAAGTCTTCCCTTTTTATACTCTAAGACATTTGAAACAGCATAGTTTTTATCCACAATGGCCAAAGTATGGAATGAACCCAAGTAGCAGTTAACAATAAATGGATAAAGAGAATGAGAGCTATAAACTTATATTTATATGTGTGTGTTTGTGTGTGTACACATACATAATGAAATATTACCTGTCATTTCTTTTTTTGTTACCTGTCGTTTACGACAACATGGATGAATCTAGAGGGCATTTCTGTGAAGTGAAATCAGCCAGACAGAGAAAGACAAATACCGCATGGTATCACGTGTGTAGGGAATCTAAAAAAAAAAAAAAATGTTGAACTCATAGAAACAGAGTAGAAAAGTAGTTGCCAAGGTCTGGATGGTGGAAGAAACAGGGAGAAGCCTGTATAAACTTTCAGAGAGATGAATGAGGTCTGAGTGTCTAAATTTGCAAAGGGGCGCCTGGGTGGCTCAGTTGGTTAAGCCACTGCCTTCGGCTCAGGTCATGATCCTGGGGTCCAACTCCACATCGGGCTCCCTGCTCGGAGGGAAGCCCGCTTCTCCCTCTCTCACTCCCCCTGCTTGTGTTCCCTCTCTAGCTGTGTTTCTCTCTGTCAAATAAATAAATAAAATCTTTAAATAGATAGATAGATAGATAGATAGATAGATAGATAGATAGATAGATAAATAAATAAACAAAGAAACAAACAAATAAATAAATAAATTTGCAAAGAGAATAGACCTGAAATAGTCTCATCAAAAAAAGAAGGGGGAGGAAAGGTAAATATGTAAGGGGATGAATGCATTAATTAACCCAATGGGAGAAACCCTTTCACAATGAATACATGTTATCAAGTCATCACATTGTCCACTTTACATAGCTTACTATTTTATTGGTCAGTTACACCTGAGTGAAGCTGAGGGAAGAAACAGAAACTTCATAGTTAGAATCCTATTCTTGAATGTTTTCCAGTTCTCCCTAACATTCTGTCCCTTTCAAAACTTTGCTGTGGAACAAGACCTATATGTTCTCGTCTCCTGAGAGCGAGGGAACACATCCGCCAAGGCCAGCCCTCCTCACTCGGGGTTGTCGCTTTCGGATGATGCTGTGGACACTCCCGCCTGCCCCCCCACAGGTTCAATCACTTCCACTTCATCAACCAATTCCCTCTTGTGGTTCAGAATTAGGTCCAGACTAACAGTTTCCCCATTCCCTTTCTCCAGGAAAAGAAATTATCAGAAATTGTGGCCTCCTTTAGACATGTGGGCAGCAAAGCCAAAACCCATAATCTCATGGGGCTTGAAGTATCTCACTGACCACCCCTTATCAGTTGGGTGGGAATAAAAATTGGCCAATTTCTAGCTTCTGAATTCTCATCAGGACAAACCCATTAAAAGCATTAGCATATAGAGTGGGGCTTACAGGAGTCACTCAGCTGCGATCCCCTGGCCCTCAAGGATGTACTGATGGGGCTGTCATTCAATGATCCAGACAGGCCTGTCTTCACGTGATACCTCCTGCACAGCCTCTGGGTTCCCAGCAATCTTTCTCTTAAATACAGGTGAACGGGAACAAGCAAATCCGTGACACTTATGAGAGACCCACGGGAACAAAAGATGGTAAAGATTCCCAGATTTTTCATCACGTCTGATTTCCCATCAGCTCCTCATAGTTCTGAATGGAGTCTCCACTTGGATGTCCCACATCACTTCAGATCTACCATATACAAAACCAATATTACCTTCCTACCAAAATAGTTTGCTTTCCCAAGCTCCCATTTATACTGTTCCTGATCTCCACCCTCCATGATGGAGGTCACCCAAGACCTTTCTCTCCTCCACAACCTTTTAGTTAAAGCTCATTGATTTTGGTAATTTGATTGATAATATTTATGATTTATTCTTGGTAAAAATAAATTTGTTATTGGGAATAATTTATTATTGGTAATAGGGCATAGAAAAATTCATCCACTTTAAATGATTTTTTTTTTAATTTAAAAGTCGCGCAAAGCCAAGTGAAAACTAGGAAAATTTTGTGGGGCTGGTATACATTTTGACTGCTTATTTAACTTCTCAGAGAAGCACAAGTAGGCAAAGCAGCAGGCAGAGAGAGAGGGAGAAGCAGACTCTCTGCTGAACAGGAAGCCCGATGCAGGGCTTGATTGCAGGATCCTGAGATCGTGACCTGAGCCGAAGGCAGACGCTTAACAGATTGAGCCACCCAGGCGCCCCCAGAGAAACATTTTTGAATGTTCATTTGTGAATTGGCTTTTCTTTCTATGCCAAATGCATTAAGAGTTTATCGTATTTTAAGTAAAATGTAGCCAGTGTAAATGCCAGAGAAAAGTAGACATTATGGCAGTTTTGACCTTAGTTTTTTTAGAAATTAGTAGTAGCAGTTATTTGCTCCAAATTTATCCTCATAATCTCATGTGCAAAGCCGCAGGGATTGCTGCTGTCTGGTCTGATTGGGGGCTGATAAAGGAAATAGCAGAGGCGCCAGGATCCCAGCTAAGCTTCAGGGTGCTCAAGTCAATCTGTGAGAACCTCTCCCTCTATCTTTCCAATAGAATGCTGAATTACTTGAAATCTCACAGTGTGAAAGGTACAAAACTAACAAAGCTAATGAATCAACGCAGGAGCGATAGGTAAAGATGACCCTAGAGAAAGAAACCGCATCACGGCATCATGGGTCTAGGTGGCTTTCTAGCAGTTTCGTGTCACTGGGTGAAGCTTTTGGAAACACAAAGCCCCCCTTGGTTACTAAAATCCCAAAGTCAGATGCAGAGCCACGCTCTCCACTGGAGGCAATGCAGACTTCCCAGAGTAAACGGAGGTACCCGGGGCTAAGTAAAATGCAGACTTCCTTTTTTGAAAATGATGGGAATGAGAGAACAGAGGACATATGCAATAGCAGACACCTGATGGAATCCGAATTGCCAGGCTCAAACTAAGATCAGCACTAGCAAAATTACTTTCCAGGTTCAAAGGGAGGGTGTCTTTAGGAAATGCTGCACACAACCAGACCCCACACTGCTGGGCAGATTGTGTTTTGATTTCAGAATTGTGCCTCTGCACCCAATAGACATTTTTATGGCAGATGAAATCTTTAAGAAAAATCTCCATTTATATGCGTCTTAGTTGGGTTTTTTAAATTATTTTATTTTTGTTTGCTTCTTTGTTGGTTTTTATGTTTTTTGTTGCTGTTGTTCTCCATAAGGCAAATTATTTGGTGTTTTTTCTGGGGGCCACGGAGAGGATTAATTTGGGGGCTTGACGCTTTCCTTAGTCACTATAGTTATTTGGAGGCAGAATAAAAAAATTGCCGTATCTATTCTTCAAAACCTTGGAAATGACCTCATTTCTGATGATCTGTGGCATTTGTTTCCCCCAGTGGTGATGCATTTCTCTGGGATAGCAAGCCACTCCATTAGAACAACTGAATAATTTGCTTGTACATTAAATCT
Organism: Spilogale gracilis; assembly: GCA_004023965.1. Lineage (NCBI taxonomy): Eukaryota > Metazoa > Chordata > Mammalia > Carnivora > Mephitidae > Spilogale > Spilogale gracilis. Next base: position 66,747 of record PITA01000211.1, on the reverse strand, counting down.
GTTTTTATGAGAATAAGGGTCAATATGGGTGTCAGGGCAGGTAAAGCTGCATGGGAGTAACTTGAGAAAACTTATGATCTAAGTTTCAGAAGAGGCCAGATGGAGAAGATCAGTTCTTTGGTTCTATCGTGTGGGCTGTTTGTTTGGCTTTCTTAGGTTGTTTTGTTTGTTGGGAATTTTTGTCCCCTAGGTGAGAGTGGTGCTAGATGATATTGGTGCTCTGCCCGGATTCCCTTTATGGAGTGGGTCCACCAGTCCCGGCTGCTGTGATTACTGTTGCAGTGATTCACCACGCCCCACATCCCAACTCTGAGAACTGTCCTTAGCAGGCAAGAGCCCCTCTCCCAGGAAATTACACTCACATAACACCTCTGGGCTCCAGGCCCCCGGGGCATCCCACAATGACTTACTTTGAGCAGACAGGTGGGAAAGGCTTGTCGGGTCCCTTGCTGTACAACTCCTGTGGAATGATTAATGCTTCAGAACTCCCTCCTTCCAGTAGATCACGATGCCGGGGTCGGCGATACTCTTTTCCGTCTCTATTCTCACCCTCTCGTAGGTTTTTTTCTGAAGCGCACACTCAATAAATCACAGGCACAGGAACTATGTTACAGGCTCTGCTCCTTGAAAACCTAAATTAAGACAGGTGCTGAGGTTTTTTTTTTCTTTCTTGCCATAGATATTATAGATATTATAGGTTAATAATCTCTACAATATAAGAAAATCATGATGATGAAAAACCTTAATCCGATTATTAACTATTTAACGGCTTACTGGTTTGGGTCCTATGGGAAACCACTGGAAGAGGCAGTTCCAGCCCACAGAGAATGACATATAGATGGGAAAATATAACAAGGTATAAACAAATCAAACAGTAAAATTAAATCATTGAAGATGACACCAGCTCTGTTAAGACGTCACATGATTAATCACCAAATTTATTATGAAGATAGTTGCTACAGAAATTGGTACCACTGAAAGTCAGATGAATTTCATTCCATTTTGCTCCCATAGGAATGGGCACAAGTTGCTCAGATTCTCTGGGCCTCAGTTTTATCAGAAAAATGAAGGTGAATGACTAGATAATTGCAAGTTCTTTCTTGGTTTTGACCTGGTGAGTACGCTGTCTGGGGCGAAGGGGGTTTCCGGCAGGAAGTCCACGATGTCAGAGATGGACAGAGTACTTTGCAGATAGCATGAGAACAGGTACCGAGGATTAGAAGTAGGAAAGCAAGTCTACTCGGATAGTTGGCGTTAGAGCATTTTGGTAGAGCATCTCGGGAACTGGTACTGCCAGTGGGAGCCAGATGGCAAAAGCATTCAGTGCTAAGGTTAAGAAACAGACCCTGTGCTATAAAATGCAATGTAACCTCATTGGCAGGGCCAGGATGGCACCCTATATAACTTTTCTACAACCCCCTGGGTATATACTCTGTGCAGGAATAATGTACTATCCGCAGTTTCTGGAAAATACCAGAGCCTATCTCACTCCAGGGCCTTTGCACATGCCATCCACTTGCCAGGAACATTGCCCCCCATAACCGCCCCTTATTTATCCATCTCATTCTTAAGACTCAGTGTAACTACCATGTGCTATACGAACCCAGTCCTCCACCATGCCCACCAGACAGAGCTGGCTACTGCCTTCTCCATGCTTCCCTTGCACTTTGTAACACCACTTACCACTTTGTATGGTGATGATCTATTGGGAACTCATGTGCTCCTTGAGGACAAAAGCTGGGTCCTCTTCATTTTATCCAATCTATTGTCTCACCCCACTTTCTCCCCACCCCACACACACATCAGTTCTAGTGCGGTTCTTGACAAGCAGCAGGGAGCTCAATAAATCCTGTTCGAATGAATGAATCTGGACCATATCAGATCTTGCATGAGCCCTGGGCACTTTTGCCTTCTTGTACCACTTTTTTCACTTTTAAAGTTTTTTTTTTAATTCTATTTTATAATCACATGGGTATAAAGATGAATATTATCTATTAAAATACTGCCCTTTACCTAAAAGTTCATTTTTTTCCTTCCGACTTTAAATGAACACATTTTTTTCTGTGCTCCTGAGAACACTGTGGCTCCCCTACGTTCTGCCTACTGAGCCTAATAGAAAAGCCAAGCCCGAAATGAACGGCCAAATGTATTAATCAATGAAACTCCTCTTACAAATATTTATCTTTACTTACGTAAGCTGATTTAGGTTTATATCACCTGTTCTGAGTAAGATACAAAATGTTTAATTATATATTCCTTTGGCTTGATTTTCTTTTCTCTTTTTCTTTTTCTTTTTTCTTTTTTTCTTTCTTTTTTTTTGCCACAGTAGTTATTTTTTAATCATAAGTAACATCATGGGAAATTTAATAAAAATGCTCATGTGAAACACTACTCAGTCTTTTTTGAATAGCAATTTAAAATGACTGGTCAAAATTATCACTAAGAGAGCACCCTACCAGTCTTTGAATAGAACAAGAGAAATGCCTTAAAAATCAAAAGGGAAAAATTAATTTCATAGTATAACATAAGGAATGATGATTTAAAACAGCACTGTATATTATTAGTTCATAACGACTATCTACAAAATGTCAGGAAAATTAGATTTCAGATGGTAGATGAGGTTTGTCTCGCTGAAAAAAAGGATTTTAATAAATATTAAGCACAGAAGTATTTGGGGATGATGAAGATTCGGTAATTAAGCATTGAACATGCAGTGATCCATTTGACACCAAAGAATTAAAGGCACAAAAAATTGGTTAGCTAAATGCAACTGCCAAGAGGGTTGAACTCACTATTTTTGTGCTCTAAAGAATGATAATTCATCTAGTAGCAAATCTTTCTTCTGCATTTATGAGTTGTTAGAAATACTGCAAATTAGGACGAAATAGATTTTTGAGAAGTGGATTCCTAGGAATGAAGCAGGCCTTTGGCAATCTATTTCCTTCTCTGTATAGAAACGACAACTTCAGCATCCCTGGAAAATGTTAGTGACGGCTACAATATTCTCAGAGATGGGAAACTCAGTACTTCACAAAGCAGTTCTGCTGCTATACAAGTCTAGTTTTTTAAAAAAATATCCTGTTCATGTCAAGCAGAAACTCAACTCCTCTCCCCACCAAAAAGTATACAAAAATTAACATTTCACTTTTGTGATACTTTGGGGGACTTATGGATAGAACCCGATTGATTCAGTTTCCGATTAGCCAACTATATCCTTAGGCATTAAGACGCTTCTTTTTTTTTTTTTTTTTAATCTGAAAACGTTTTTGAATGGCATCTTTCAGGTTGTGTTGAATCACTTACCAGCACTTGTCTGAATGACCTTAAGGAAATGGTTTAAACTCTGGAAGTCTTATTTTTCTATCTCCAAAACCTTGAGGGTTGAGAGGATTAGAGATAATGTACATAAAGCATCTAGCACGGTTTTTGCTACAAAGTAAATGCTCAGAATACGCCAGGTACAATGAGTTTGTCTCCTTGAACATTTGACATTTTAAGATTGGGGGGTTTGATAATGAGTGGCATTTACTATTGCAGAGCACTTTGAAACAAATCACAATGTTTATCATAACTTTAAAAGTGTCTCACACTGCTTTTTGGATTTTATGGTTGCTTTTTAATTTCTTCTTTATCCCTCCTTGCTATCATATAATTCTGTCTGAGTGCCAGGCTTCTCCCATTTCTGGGTCTCCTCACTCAGTTTGCTCTGGTCCTGGAAACAAACAAATGAGCAAAACCAAACTTGGTAGAATTGCGTTTAAAACAAGCGCCCAATGGCTTCTTCATAGAAAGTCTGAGAAACTCTTAAATTAAGTATTACCATTTCAGAGTCTAAGGTTTAGTGCCTGTGTCTTTGGCAGATATTTTAGCCAATGCTGAGAAAATTTTGCCTAATCTCCAGGCATATGACTGTCTTTCAGAAGGTGGCAATTGTCATATAATTGACCTTTAGATAAGTACAGAGGAGAGATGGGTGAGTGGGTGGATAAGGTAGATGGATAGATGGATAGATACATAGATACATAGATCCCTGTCTTATGACATATGAAATAAAATTTTCAAATTGTTGAAATGAAAGAAGTTTCGGTCAATCTACATCCCCAAGGTGATGGAATCATATCCCTATTTTTCATCTGTAAAGTAGGGCAAAAAACATTTAATCTGACTTATCTTACAACCGAACTATGTGAGACAACATAGAACAAATAGGAAAGACATGAAGAACAGACATGAAAGTGCCCTTTAAAGACAACTTGTGATGCTATTATATATTTTGCAACTATCTTTTCAGAGGTGGAAGATGAACTATTTGCCTTTTTATTTAGTAAATATTAAAATTTATTTAGTAAATATTTCAGTTATACGGCTTCTTCTTTTCTTGAGATCCCACTGCTATGCTTTCTTCCAACACGTTTCTAATCTAAGCAGAGTTCCATGCAGGGATCCATCTGTAAGCCCCCTTGCTAAATTGTGTTGTGATTTATTTATATGGTACTCAAAGTGATTTTTAGCAATGCTATGCCATGCCTGACTTCTTTTTTTTTAGATTTATTTATTCATTAGAGAGAGAGAGAGAGAGAGAGACAGTGAGGGGGGAAGGGCAGTGAGAGAGGGAGAGAGAATCTCATGCACACTCCCCACTGAGCGCAACCTGAGCTCTTACAACCCTGAGATCAAGACCTGAGCTGAAGCCAAGAGTCAAATGCTGAACCCACTGTGCCATCTAGGCGCCTCCATGCCTGATTCTTTTACTAGTGAGTAAAAATGAAATATCTTTGCTTATTTTTTCTTCTATTAAGTCTAATAATATTTCACCCAACGATCTTATTAAGTAAAAAAAAAAAAAGTAAGGTCTTCCTTTGATTAGATTTCCTCTTTTTTTAACAGTATATATATATATATATATATATATATATATAT
>PITA01000211.1:0-61727 GCA_004023965.1 Spilogale gracilis | reverse complement strand
TGGGATTAATACTTAATCTATTGCTGTGTGGCAAATTAGCCCCAAACCCAGCAGTTTAAATCAAGCACCGTTTATTTTCTCGGAGTTCTTGGGGGCTGGGAATGTAGGTGTGGCGTAACTGAGTGCCTCCCGCTCAAGGTGCAGTCCGGCCCTCTGCTAGGGCTGCAGTCATGTCAAGATTCAAGCGGCAAAGGAGAAGCTGCTTCTGATCCTGCTCGCGTGGCGGCGGGCAGGATGTAGAAGCTTCCATATCAGTCCCCTGGTGTGGGCGTCTCCACAGGCTGGCCTGTGTGTGCCCCCAAAATGTAAGTGACAACGACAGGAAGAGACAGAGAACAGAGAGAGGGAGATGAGAGTGAGGAGGAGAGACCCCAGGAGCAGTCTAGACAAAAGCCGTTCTTTTTGTACCTCCGCCGAAGTCCCACCCCACCGCTTCTGCGGCATCCGGTTGGTTGGGAGCGAACCACTGCCCACGTTCAAAGGAGGCAGCAATTACACAAGGCTGAGAACACCAAGAGGCAAGAGGCGGGATCACTGAGCGAAGTTTCCGAGGCTACCTAGTGCAGTGGGATAAACTGGGCTTACAATTACTGTTTTCTTTACCCTGGTAGTTTGGATATAACATAACTTTTTAATTTTATTTTTTTTTAATGTTAAAAAATAATGATAGTTCCACAGAATTGTGAGCTAGGTGCCTATTGCATTCACTACAGAAATATCATGGCTAAACTAATACCAAGAACATTCCTGCACACTCAGTTTTTTGTTATATATAGCCCTCGTAGCCCCTGTCAAGTTCTGGTGGAATCATCTGAGTGTGGGTCTCACTCTGTCTGAGGGAGCCGGGTCCTGGGAGCTCCTTCAGGGAGGTGATGGACAAGGGAGCTTACATTTACTGAACTCCTATGCTCTAGGCAGGCCCGGTGCTAGATATGTTTATGTCAGTTATTTTTAATCTTCAACCAATCCTGCTAAGAAGGCCCTCTTACCCACAACTGACGTGTGAAGAAACTAAGGTTAAGCAACCAGGCCCCAGCCACACAGGTTTAAAAAATAAAAGGCAATAGAATTAGAATTAAAACCAAGGTTATAGGGGTCCAAAGCCCACACCATGTCTGCTGATAAAGCACACTGTGTCCATGTCACTGTGCCAAGGACCTTAATTTTCCTCCAGGAAATGCTTAATGAACAAATGCTGCATTTTGGAAATTTGAAAGTGGGGATCAGAGACATCATTACTTCTAAAAGGCTTGTAGCAAACAATGTATCAATAATAAATTCATAATAATAAATATGTTATGGCCTGAATTATAGTCCCTCCTAATTCGTGTGTTAGAGTTCTAACCTCCAGAATGTGACTGTATTTGGAGATAGGACCTTTAGAGAGGTAATTAAATCAAAATGAGATCGTTAGGACCAGTCCTAGTCCAATCTAACTGGTTTCCCTACAAGAAGAGAGAAACATGCAAAGAGACACAAGGGATGTGAACACACAGAGAGAAGGCCGAGTGAGGACCCAAAGACAGCTGCTTGCAAGCTAAGGAGAGAGGCCTCGGTAGAAATTAAACCTGCCCATGCCTTAGTCTTGGACCTCTGGCTTCCAGAACTGTGAGAAAATAAATGTCTGTTGTTTAAGCTACCTGGTCTATAGTTTTTTGTTATAACAACCCTAGCAAACTAATATTTTACATATATATATATATATATATATATATATATATATATAGAAAGAGAGAGAGAGAGAGAGAGAGAGATGTATATACCTATACATAAACACACACATTCATAAGTATATGCAAATATACTAACAACATAACAATGTAGAATGTACAAATGCATATACGATATAAATGTATATGTATATGTCTGAAACCCTTAAAATAAAATTTTATATTAAATACTAAATAACATTATCTGCATTGGGATTTGCGTTAGGTGAGCTAACTAGGTATATTATGCTAGATTCCTTTACTTGTCATTTTCCAAGAACTCCTGAGGCTCTCTGGTGGGTGGCAGAGAAGCAGTTAGGGCATGAGCAAAGAGAATTAGACTCAAGACAAACTGGCTTGAAGTTTTGGCTCTGTCGTTTATTTTCAGCTCTATGACCTTGGGCAATATGCTTAGGCTTTCTAAGCCAGTACTTCCTTATTTTTCCACTTCAGCTAACATTTCTTGAGAATCTACTACAGGCCAGACTGTGCACGGATGGCTTTTGCATAAATCATCTCAATTTGTAACATGTGATAACAATGCCACCTAGCAGAGCTGTTGCGACGATCAAGTGGGACAGTGCGTAAGCCCGGGCTCTGCAAACTGCATGGACTCATACAAAGATCAGGGTGTGTCATTTTTCTGTTTTCCACATCAGTGCTTCCAAATGATAACACTGTGATTTTGACCTTAGCAAGTTTTATTCTATTCGACCTCATCGAGTTTTATTCTCTAGCTAAATGATCCAGAGGTAATCTAGGAGTTATATTAATCATTCCCAAGCTCAGCTTTAAACCTATCACACTCCCCTGCTGAATAAACAAATAAACCTCAAAAACAGGAGTAATACCCAAACACCCGTGTAATGCCTGAATTTGAGGGCTTGAACAATCTCATATCAATCCAACTTTCCAGCTTTATTTCCCATTATGTATTCTGCAGAAGGTTTCCGACAAAGCAAAATAATTAGCTGGTCAGCTATTTAAAACCTGAACTTTGCATGTCTTGTGGAGGGGATCCCCTTCTCTGGTCTTGGCAGTTGCTGATGTGTGTAAAGCATTAGCACACAGCCTGAGATATAGTGTGTTCCTAATAAATGCTACCTGCTACTATTCTTAATGCTATTACTACCATCATCACTGGTCTTACTGAAATGTTTCCTCCACTGGGAACCTTCTGAATTACAGATGATTCCGCTCTCCTCTGCATGCATATAGCACCATATATATATATATATATCCTAATCTTCTGCAGGGATTTCAGTGGCTTTCTGTGATGTACTGAGTTATATCCATTCATTCAAAAAGTATGTGTTAAGCATCTACTTTGTGGGAAAAGCTATGTTGGGAAGGATAACTTGGACAAGGTGTGCCTTTGCTAAAGGCCTTGCAGTTGAACAGGGGAAGCAGACAACAAATCAGACAATCAGGCAATATTGCTATTGCCCCTGGAGCATACAGCAGCCTCTGACCATGTCTCCCTGCTTCCAGCACCTCTATAGTCTGTCCTTAGCAGGGCCACTAGCGTGAGCCTTCTGAAATGTACATCCAATCACATTGCTTCTCTATTCCCCACCATGCTGTGAATCTCAATTTGACTGTCAATTTTCCCATGTGAGGGCCTGGGAGATCCTGCGAACCTCTCCTGCTTTCACCACCTGCTGCTGTCCAGATGCCCCGACCTGCCCCGCAACTTGCCAAGCATGCTCTCACTCTTGGCACCAACTGTTCTCTTTGCCTGGAATGCTCTCCCCCAAATATCTGCTTGGCTAAATTCTCTTTTAAGTCATCACTCCAATGTTACCTTCCCAAAGAAACCAACTCTGATCTCCCTGTTTACATGGTCGTCCAGCCCTCTTACTTATAATCAGTTTCTCCCTCGTCTACTGTATGTATCCCCTTCCAGTCCCTATATATGTCACTTACTGTGTTAATTGCTAATTGTTGGGCTCTCCCCTCTAGCTCAGAGGATAAGGAGCTGGGAATATCTTTTGTTATTCCCCATGTATTCTATGAAGCTAGAACAGTGTGTGAAACAAAGTAGGGACCTAATATTTGGCTTCCTCATTTTTGTATCCTCGGAGTACCTAGTACATCACTGTATAGCTAGGAGGTGTTGAATAAGTATTTGTCATTGAGTCATATTTAGTCTCTTTAAATCCTCTGTCCAGTATTTGTTGGACTTCATCGGTCTATGATCCACTTTTATCTTTTTACATTTCTGGGAGAATATATTTCAAATAGACTGTGTGTGTGTGCGAGAGACTATGTGTACATATCGGGATTTCAGGCATTATCTTATGAACATGTGAAGTTTTAAGGAAAAGTTCTGCTTTTAAGTTTTATAGAAGTCATCAAAGTATGTACTAGCTTCATATTTTCACGGCCTTTTCTTCTACTTAAGGCATTGATAGACATAGTGGGCATTTGTCATTGGGAGAGCGATATATCTAAATGCATATTCAAGAGGAAAAATATCAAGATGACTCAGCAAATATTTAATGAATGTCTACAATATGAAATATTTTACAGGTTACAAAGATGAAAAAAAATCACTTCTGCTCCAAAATTACTTGTAACATCCTGGGTGAGAGAAGTATGGACAAGTCACTATAAAACAAAACAAGTACAAAGAAAGTTATGAAGCAGTATGGGATGATGTGTTAAATTATGCACACTCAAAAAGAGACCTTTATCTTTCTGTGATCCTTGGCCAAGCTCCTGCCCTAGGTAAGCTCTGCCCAGAAGTAGGTTAACATTCAATTAACCAGAATTTCTATTAATCAGAATGCCTTGCTCCTCAGATTTGTCCAGTAACAAAGGACTTGGTGTTCTTTCATATTTTTTGATCATCTATGCTATGTTCGAACGGCAATGTAAGCAATAACACTAAAGCTAGCCTTTAAAGCTGATCACAGTTATTTAGTAACTTGACCCCTCTCCCCCACCTCCCCTCCATCCTGATGGATTTAGACAGGGGCCACTCTGAGTTCCTTTGTAAGAATTTATGCTCAGGATGACTGATTGACAAGTGGAGCTTTTTCCTTTTCTGGGGGAAAAGAAATTTCCAGGGTCATGCTCCTGGTATCTGCAAAGAGCTCTAAAAGCTCCAGAGAGTGAACGAGTCAAAATTGACTTCTTGCTGATGATCACAAACTTCATGACAGGGGAAAGGGGAAAAAAAGGGGGGGAGATTGAGGCCGCAGTACAGAATGTCAGGATAACTACCAAGGAGGATGATTTCAAAACAGGCCTCCAGATACATAGGAAGTTATATACTCAACTAGAAACCACAGGCATTAGATAGAGGGTGTAGAGGCCAAAGAACTTCCACCCCAATCAAGACAGTGTCTGCACCAGCAGCCTGTCAAGAGAGAAAGATGACACTGTCTTGTGTGGGTGGCCTTCTTTAAAAAAGACACAACGCCCATCAGAGTATCTGTGGACTTGCTATTCCTTCAATATGATCCAATGTCTGTCCTGATACATGTTTCAGTTGTTCCAGGAAGAAAATCACATTTCTATTATCCATATTCATATGCCTATAAACTATATCTGTATTCTAATATTCATCTTGATTTATTTATAAGGGCCTGCAAAATTCATGCTTTAGTGAGGAAATGTTTTAGCTCTTCATATCTCTTTTGTGGTCATTTTCAAAAATGAATGACTAAAAGGTGGGAGTTTCAAGCTCCATTCGCTTCTGGAACCAAAAAAAAAAAAAAAAGAAAAGGGTTCTATATACTTTAGATCTTCATTTTTAACAACAAATCCTGGATTTTGAATAGAGATATTTTTATCCCCAGGAAATAATCTTCTTTAGAAAAAAATAGCTGGGGGGAAAAAAAACTAGTTATATTGGTATGTGTTTAAGCCTTTATATTGAGAAGGGAGATTATTAGCATAGTGGTTTGAGAAAATAAGTAGGATTCCTGTTTAATGAAACCCATTTTCATTACTGCTGGGCTTCGTGACTAGATAGCCGAAGGCAAGGAGGATGCAGAGCCTGGTGGTGACCAGAGCTGAGCTGTTCCAGAAGCTGAGAGAAAGGGAGCTGACCACCCTGCAGTCACAGGAAACCCAGTGAGAAGCTCGTGGCATGACATGTGAGAGCACAGGACCTGCACAGTTGTAGAAGAGGGAACTCTGAGAGGACAACGCGAAAAAGGGATGGGCCCCAACAGTCATCTGCCATGCATGTGACACATGGAGAGCTTCTCTGATTCACGTTGCTGAGGAAACTTCTGATGTTTTGTCTTTTCCATGACTTCCTCACTAATGAACCCGACTGCATCAGCAGTGAGAACGAAAACCATTAGATTTCATGCAGTAATATTCCCAGGAATTCATTTCACCTAGGAACATCTCTAGTTTTACATCAGAGCTCAGAAACAAACAAAACGGAACTATGGTCATTGAGCTTTTCCCAAAGAAAGCACCAAATGCAGAGGAATCATGAATTGTTAATGAGGATATATAAAGCCTTAAAAATGGACATTTCATGTATGAACATCCCATTTAGGGAGTAGCCTTTGATCAGGGATGCAAAGCACAAATGTGAGATCTGGTTCCTCCCCCAAGAAAGATGCATCAGATCATCATGGCCCCATCTGCCCCACTGTAAAATAAAGAATAAATAAATACATGCTTCCCATTTGGCAGATGAGTATTAAAAGGTTTAATTCAATAATGGATGTGAGGGACATTGAGTTATTCGAATAAATGAGGTGATGTAAAGGGGAAGTATCACAAACTTTCACATCCCTGTATCCTTCACGATCCCCCAGTCATTAAGCAAGGTCTCTACAGAAGTGTTTTCCCCTTAAGTCATTTTCTGAACATAAAGTTAAAAATGCCAATGCTCTAGAAAGCATAAGGAAGAGCCATGCTATATAATTAGTTGAAAATGGAGTTGTGCTAGCCACTCGGCCAACACTGTCATCCAGCCTCTAAAAACATTCAATCAAGTCATCCTATTGTTTACAAATCAGATGCAAACCCAAATGCTACAAGGTTAGCCTGTTCTTCAAAGAGATACACTTCCGGCATAATTTCGCAGCAAATTAGAAATACAGAGATTCAAGAGCTTTCCCTGTTGTTGCTCATCTTTCCACTCCAAATTATGCTGCTGCTCCTGTATTTTCTGCAACATTTGCTCTTTTTCAGGGGGAGTTGACAATTCTGAGGTCACACCGAGTTGTCAATGGCAGTAGGTGACAGTAGGACATGGCTGTTTGAGCTAAGTTACTAATAAGTGAACCCATGGAGTGCCATTTCATTAGTGAATGTATCATTAAAAGCATCACCTACGTGACTTACTCATTGTTCTTTTCCCAGCCTGATCCCTGCCTTGAAGTCTTAAAAATAAAGAAACCATGCTAGTCTAGGGAAGGGCTGGGACCAGCTAATTAGTGGCCCCCTTCCTGCATATTCTCTTCTCTCTCTGGCATGGAGGAAGAGCACTTCTCTACCCACCACCACTGTGGTTATGAATGAATGTGTTTGAAGAAAAGAAGGGGGAAGATAGAAGATAATGAACCAAATAAGAGAGATAAAAAAATCAAGGATCAAGGACAACAGCAGCTTGGGCCCAGTAGTCCAGGATCAATAACTATATTGATGGCATTTTGGTTGATCTTGTAAGTTGATTTTGGGGTCAAGCGGCCCTTTGTATATCCATCTCCACCACTTACCAGCTCTGCGGACTCAGGCAAGTTACTTGAGGTCTCTAAACCTTACTTCCCACATTGATAAACTAAGAATAATCAGAATACCTGTCTCAGATGAGACACTTAATGTGAAGAGCTTAATGCAAATGCCTAACTATTTCTATTAGCTTCAAAATTTGGCATCAACATCTCTAAAATGATGCAAACGTTTCCTCTCCAGGGGGTCTACTGGGACCTCCTACATCCCCCATCCCCTACTGACCTTGTTGTCAGTCTGAGTCCAGCTCTCAAACATTGCGCTCTCTAAACACTTCTTTCTTGCAGTACTTATTAACCCATATTATCTCCTGTTCAAGATCATAAATACTGGAGGACAGACGCAGCTGAAAACAAAGTCATATCTTTAAGACGGCTTACTACGAGCATTATCTATGAGGCAAGGCAGTCAGGGATGATAGGAAATAGAGAGAAACTTGACCTGGAGAAGCCTTCATTTATTCTTCAGCACACACTTATCAAGAACTTACGTATGCCATGTGCTAAGTCAAAGTGGTAAACAAGATATAGATTCATTACGGTTGTGATAAATGTTTGCAATGCGTCATAGTCTTGAGGCCATAGGAGGTTCTCCTTGAGGAATGATATATTAGGCAGCTATGGCTGTAATTAATGCTGCATAATAAACGACCCTCCAAACTTAGTGACTTTCAATGAAAGCACTTCTTCCTCTCACTCCCTGGTCTGCAGGCTGCCTGGGACAGTTCTGCTGCAGACTTGGTCAGCCAGGACTGGCTATAAGCCTCTGGTCAGATGCCTGTCTGCCCTGTCTCATTCTGGGGCCCACGGTGAAGAAGCAGTAGCGGCATAGAACCTGCTCTCCTCAGGATGAGCAGGGCAGCCCAGGTGCTCAAGCCCAACCTCTTGAGCATACTTAAGGCCTTTGTTGATGTTGCAGCCTCTAATAGTACAATGACTCAAAGTAAGTCATACGACCAAGCCTAACATTGATGGAATGGGAAATACACCTCTCCTACTCTAGCTATCTTTTTTTTTTTTTAAGATTTTATTTATTTATTTGACACACAGAGAGAGATCACAAGTAGGCAGAGAGGCAGGCAGAGAGAGGAGGAAGCAGGCTCCCTGCCAAGCAGACGGCCCGATGCGGACCTCCATCCCAGGACCCTGAGATCATGACCTGAGCTGAAGACAGAGGCTTTAACCCACTGAGCCACCCAGGTGCCCCACTCTAGCTGTCTTGACAAAGAGTCTCTCCTTGAGCAAATGTAAGTCAGGTTCCTCTGAACTCTCTTGTCAATTAGATCCTAACTTTTGAGCTTCTGTGTTCATTTCTGCATTCTCCAATTTTGCAAGAATACTGCTAAGTCAGTTTAATCAGAATCCCCGATCCTCCATTGATCACCCTCCATGTCTATCAGGTTCCTCAACCCCTTCTATCCCCAGATGATGTTTGATCACGAGTCTTCTTCTCTAGCTCCCTCGCCATGTCCCTTGAAGAGATGGGCAGTACACCCCAATAGCTATATGGGTGTGTTGGGGGACTTTTTGCTATTGCTACAGAGAAGTCTCTAAGGCCTAAAAAGCTATGTAAGACAATATGAGCACATATTACAAATGGAAGCACTTATTCTCCTTAATTGAAATGTATGAGTACTGTGGAACAAGGGGAAAAGTAGGATTTGTCTATCTATCATTGTGACAAATGGACAGTTTATCGCCTTGCATTTGCTCAGCACTGCAGGAAAAGGGTATAAGTTCAGAAAAATCTATTTCCCACAGAGCAATTATCAATTTTAATATTAAATTTTAAAATGATTTTTAATTTATCAACTGGCCCCTGAATTCAGGGTTGGAACTGTCAGATCTCTGCCTGGGATCTGAAGCCGATGGTGGTTCATACCCAGAGTCCATAGATAAAGAACACTTTGTAAATCTGTAGGTGCAGTTCTTTATCTTCCCTGTCATTGTAAATTAATTGATCTTTTTTCGTCATTAGGGAGATAATCAACTACTCTTCTTTCCTCTCTGCCTCCTTCACCTCCTTTTTGGTTCAAACACAAAGCAAAACATTCCCCAATACAACCCAATTTTAATTAAAGCTACTCTCGTCCCTGGAAAAGCTGTATCCTCCTGCTTCACTGAGACTTTAAAGTTTCCTGCTTTGATGCACTGTTGAAAGCGCAATAAAATAGGGGTGAACGGCTTTAAAGCAAGAGGTCAAAAAGCATTTGTCTCCTTTTGCCCTTCATTCTCTTGGCAGTGGAACCTTCTGCTGGTCCACAGTTCAGAGTCCAAGAGAAAATTTGCATTCAGGAAAACCACAGACCAAAGTCAAATCGTGCTCACCAAACCTCCCCGTGGAAAGCCGAGGCCGCCCCCACCCCGCGTGGCCCTGACTTGATGCACACAACTGGAAAGTGCTTGAGGAGGGCGGGCATCCACTGGGATCCGTAACAGTGCATTTTAGATTGCAGTTAACAAAACTTCGCTTTTCCCCCATGCTTGAAACTCACCCAGGCCTGAGCCGGTTTAAGATCCAAAATGAAGCAATGGAAATTCTCTTCCTTAATCAGGTGAGCTGACTGAGAAATCAATATAGTATTTTATTTCCTAGTCTTCCGCATAATTTCTGGAAAGCTAAATATACCATGACTTCTGTTTTCCCCCCACCTTTCAGAATTGTTCTAATATTTCTAAAAGCCCATTACACTGTGGGAGGACTGAACAAAGTAATTAGTAGATTATTGTCAAGATTAGTGAATCCAAAGGTAAGCTTCCTATCATAGCTATCTTCTTCGGCAAAAAATATTCTTATCATTTTATACGGAAATGAGGGCAACCAACCCCACAAATAAATTGTGGGTATAGTTTTCTCCCCAATTTAACGGAAGCTAATGGGCCTAAAGCTCCATGAAGGTAAGTGTGGCGTCTGCTAGAGTCTAAGACACTTTGCCCACGGCCTGGCACATGAGAGCCATCAAAATCCACCACGAGCACACAGATCAACATTGAAGTGTATAAATATATGGATGAATATGTAAATGACTGCTAAGCCAGCACAAGGCTGTTTAATAACATAAAATAACCCGAGTCAAAAGAAAGAAGAGAAAACCTGGTCGTCTGGTAAGAGGTGTGATATTTTTCTCCCAAGGAAACATTTCAAGGCCACTCCCCCCCCCCCCCAGGGAAAGAAAGATCTGCCACACAGTAAGTTGCCCGAAGCCCCACTGAGTATGCAAACCTGACGGAGGAGAGAAAATTGAGGCGAGGAAATAGATTTCATTTTTGAGTTTTAAAGTAGTTATTATAAGCAATAGGGAAGAAATAATTATTTCTTAAATGATAAGCACTACCTGGACAATGTGACAATCTTCTATTTAAATGCAACCTTGCAAAATGTGGCTATTTGGTGGGGACACAGGTCTCCTGCCCTGGATGCCTCGAGTTTGCCAGTGGGAAAAGTAATTTTAAGAGTCAAAACACATCAAGCGAGAAGCTGTTGGTTGATGCTGTCATTTTCCCAAAAAGCATATTGGAAGGACCACTTGGCTCTCTTCAGAGGACAATGACATCAATAATCATTTCTTTTTTAATGATTCTGATTCCCTTTATGCAAAACTAAAGAGGAAAGCCTTTTCTACATCATGACTTTCAGTGGCGTGTTTTAGTTTGTGATTTTTTTTTTTTTTTTTGATAATTTACAACCTCTTGGATTAGGGAAAGAGGAAAAAGCAAGAGATAGCATCACAAACAGGACTCTGGCAGCCTTGGAAATTAGAACGTGGCCTTCTCTTCCTGAGCATACAATTAAGAACCCTGCTTTTTAACTGGCTCCTCTCATCTACTCATCCACGCCCCCACATCCCTGGCCCACAATTTCCTTTCAGCACCCATGGAACACCTATAAAGAGGATGAGGAAAAAGCAGCTCCCTCTCTATAGGTCTTTCCAGCTCTGGGCCCCCTCCCTGCCTTTGTGCCAGTCTAACAAGCTGCAGCAGGTGGGAACTATCAGCCTCCGCTGTCCAGCCAACCCAAGGCAGTCAGGGAGGAGTCCCAGCAAAAACAGGCAGAATGGGTGTAGCAGATACAAGAACTGGACTATTCTCTCTCAGAGCCTACTGAGTCTTGTTTACCAGACTCTTAGTGCCCAGTAGGGTTGACCTGGGACTTTGTAACATATGATGAGCCTTTTTTTTTTTTTTTAAGATTTTATTTATTTGACAGAGAGAAACACAGCCAGAGAGGGAACACAAGCAGGGGGAGTGAGAGAGGGAGAAGCAGGACTCCCACTGAGCAGGGAGCCCGATGTGGGACTCGATCCCGGGTCTCCAGGATCATGACCTGAACCGAAGGCAGTCGCTTAACCAACTGAGCCAGCCAGGAGCCTCCCCGCCCCGCTTTTTTTTTTTTTTTAAAGATTTTATGTATTTGACAGAGAGAAACACAGCCAGAGAGGCAACACAAGCAGGGGGAGTGAGAGAGGGAGGTATGATGAGCCTTAAGCACCAAACAGTTGGAGCTCTTGAATATGGAAGAATTGCCTCCCTGAAGCCACATGGAAATTGCCTTACATTTTCCCATCCACATCAGAGCTAAAGAACTGGAAATGGACCTTCATTCCAGACAGGGCTTCTGAAAATTAAGTATGACTAACCTTAGAAGTAAATACGAATATTTCATCTTAAAAAACTCCAGTGCAACTAAAGATCTATAGGAGAACCAAGGGCCAGTGGGAACTCCAGAATCCACAGGACCTAAGGAACCCTGATTAATATGGAGAAAAAGCCTTTGTGCAGTTCTTGAAATAATTCATCAATAGGTAACTGTAGAAACACATGTATGTGCAGATAGTTACAGAGATGATAGAAGATAGATTTTGTTCCATTCTCAACCCCGAAGATTTATCATTCTTAAGAAGTTGGCTTAGCAGAAAGACCAAGTTTGTTTCCTTTCCTTCAACTGCTTCATGTCAGCTTATAAATGTACAAATCAGTCAAATATCTAAACTAACAGCATTTCATCAGTCTTACTTTGCCCTTAATAATTCATCCCTCTTATGTTTACTCTAATACTTCTGCAGCATAAATATGCATGATACGCGACTGTGTATGTTCAAGCACTTTCATGGATAGACTAACAGCGGGGGACTTTTGACCTTGGTCTGAAGAGGGAAAAGTTACTGCAATAACTAATGACAGAAATGACAGTCTCATACTTAAAGAGGAAAGGGGAGAAAAACATCCCCAAGGGAGAATTCCTTAACAGCAATTTAGATTTCAGCCTAAGAGGTGCTTTTTGTAAATTACATTTGAAAACAGTTGCTTTTCTTGCACCAGATTTAACAAGGATAATACCTATCCTCTTGCCAAAAATCTTACAGAAGATGTGAGAAAGAATAATTAAAAAAATATCTGTGGAGGCTCTGAGCTACTTGGAATAAAGAGGCTAATAAATATAAGGGCTTCTTATTAATTCTAGTAACTATCCTTCCGTGGGGGAGGAGCCCACAATAAGTGAGATCTGGGTGAAATCTACTAATTCCTAATCCAGATGTTTTTATTATTTTTTTCTGACTCCCTTAAATTTGGAAGGAGTGTATATTATGTATTTAACATCGTATTTTCTCATTGTTCAGACTTCCTCCAACCCCACAGCTTGGCACATAATACCAGGTATTAGAAGGACCCTGGATTGCTGGCAACTCAGTTTCTCCACCACAATCAAGACACTATAAAAACATGGACTTGTTTCCTTTGTTGTGTATCACATATTTTCAATCTCAAAGGGATTTTTCCAGATGTTTCAGTCAGACTTGTTGGTGTGTTTGAAAACACTGGTCTGTTCACTGAGTCCATTTCCCCTAAAACATACAAACTCAGATGCTCAGGCTGAATTGAACTCAATCATCCTTCTTTACCATCTCTCAATGGTGCATTCTGTTCTGTCATTAGGTGAAAGGGAGAACAATACCTTCAAGATCTCATTTGCAGATATAATATTATGAGAAACTTGACACAGATTTATGTACCAGCTTGTAATGGCACAATTAGGATCTTTATCTGTGCAGAGGAACGTGGGCCGAAAGGCATTTTTCATTTTCTGAACAAGTACCAACTAAATGTGGAAGGCTATTGAAGCTAAAGGAGCAAGAAACGGGAAGTGGTGATAAGGTTTACGTGGTGATGCTTTTCCTGGGTCCAGAGAATGACATTTGTTCTAGCAGGGATTCGGAAACTGTGCAGCAGGTATTACTTATGTTGGGAGAGTCAAAATTAATATACCGCAAGAGTAAAGAAAAAGAATCTTCTGTATTATCTACAAGTGATAGACTATTTCTCACAAGCCCTTACCCTGCTGGGTAGCTGATGGGGGTGAAGGGTGGGAAGCAATAGGCTTTGACTTTAAGTTTGCCTATGAAAGATGTTTCAGCTCCTCTGGGTTCCATAGTTTCTTTGGGATAATTTTTCAGTCGATTCCAAGTTCACTCCCTAATGAAACTGCTCCACCCTTTCCCTGTTCTTTCATCAAATGGTGTTTACATATAGAAAATGACTTACAGCCCTCGTGGTTTGGGGATGGAGAGGCCCTGAGTTTCATGGCAGATGTCCAGGATAAGCTGACTAGCCTAGCCTTTGAGTGTGTTGTGGTTGGACATCCTATTGTGTTCACCTTTGAAATGAACAGATGGAAGCAGCAAAATTCTTGGAAAACTAGGGCATCTTCCTTGATGACTGATTCCCAAATTGTGTCTCACTAGCCAAACTTGAAGCTATATTGAGGTCTGTGACCTACATCTGGTGAACTCCTACATCCAGATCAGTCACTCAGAATAGGTTTTACTGTTTGTTTCATTACCCCCATCTTTCCTACCTTCCACCACCCCACAGGACAGTAGGCACAATGTGTTTTCTCTTCCTCCTTAACTCTCATCATTGATTTAGTCATCTCAGGCTGCTATCACAAATTATCATTGACTGGGTGGATAAGACAACAAATATTTATTTCACACAGTTCTGAGGCTAGGAAATCTAAGATGGCAGTGGCTGATCCTTCCTGGTGAGAGCCCTCTTCCTGATTTACAGATGGCCATCTTCTCATTGTGCCTTCATATGGCAGGGGGGTGGGGGGAAGCACACTGTCTCATGACTCTTCTTATAAGGACACTGATTCCATTATCAATGTTCTACCCAGAAGATCTAATTACCTCTCAAAGGCCTCTTCTCTTCTCCAAATACCACCACATTTGGGATTTGGGTTTCAACATAGGAACTGAGGGTCAGGGGGTGGTGTACACATTCTATCCTTAGCAATCATACTTTTGATTTTTTTTGTTCTGGGTGGTACATTCCCTAACCCGCACATTTCCAGGGATCATCTGACTCATGCTCAGCCTTGGAGGTGGAAGACTTCAAGGGAACAAGATTTAAGGGGCAATAAAATACACAGTTTAGTATTTTTGGAATGATACCCTATTACAAAGCACCAATATTGGAAGACTTCTTTTTAAAGGCGCAGAGTTAAGAAATTAGCAGTGTCTGCATGTGTGAAAAAGCATACATGCATGTGGGTGTGAATGGTTTTCTATGTGTGAGTACACACAACATGAGGTAGGAGTTTGTAAAGACTCATAGGTAATGCAGTAATCACAACCTAGGAGGCCAAGACACTTTTGAATTATTCCAACCTTCACCATGTCAGAACTTACAGAGTATTTCATCACCTGCCATAGGTAATGGTGCTTTGAAAACAGACATGAGCTGTCAGCCAAAAACACACTCCCCTCTAGGAACCTGAATATTTCCTCCAGGAGGTATCAGGGAAATGTCAAATCATAGGAGGCTGCCTTTCCAACCCCAGCTGGCCCTGACCTGGGATAAAATGCATGTTTCCTGAAAACACCTCATAATTTAGACTCTATGACAGAGGTCCCTTCTGGATTTTCCACACAATATTTATTCTGCTCTTTCAGACTTCCTCACAGAGCATAGACACAGTGCTTCTACTCCATTCTCTGGATTAAGCCAATGTTTAGACAATCTTTTGTTTTCCCTCTGGAATAAAGTAAGTCTATGTTTCTCTCTCAAATAGTATCCCAGAAGTTATTTTGAAATAGACTCAACCTTATGATGAAAGAAGGTAAGTAAAGAGGAAGTCAAGTAAATGAAATTTCTTGGGGAAAGTCCATCTGGTAAATAATTATTTGCCATAAACTCTGGAGGAGTAAGTTGACCTAACATGGTAATCATCACACCTCACTTACAACCAATCTCTTTTTACAGCTGAGAGTGGAGCATGTTGGCAGCTTTTAGTTATTCACATATTATTTACGAGTTTTATCCACATAAAATTTGAAGGTAATCTGCTTTCCTCATAACCTTTCTATTGCTGATAATTGAGACATGAAGTGTAATTGAATTAAACTTTATTGATTCAGGCACTGACTTTTTTGGTCTGGGATATATAATTCTAAATAAATTAGTTTATTCTAAACGTTGATTGAAAAATCCTGGGATTAAAGTTACTCTTTTAAATAGTATTGTACAAAAAGCCATGATTTGGGAAGTTAGAACTAGTTTCAAATCCTTACTCACTATGAGCTTTCTATTTTAGGGGAAGGTGTTTTCAGTCTAATTTGATCATCTCTATAATGGAAATAATACTACTCACAGGAAGATTAGGAGGACTAAGTGAAAAGAAGCTGTAGTAACTAATGGGCCATTCTTGTCATGTTTAGAACACTCTTTCAGTCTGACTTGAAAAATCAAGTCTAACAACAACAGTTTAACATGTACCTAGGGAGGAGAAAAGCCAAGGTCAAGTAAAGAAACCTTCATCCAGTTTCTGCTGTGTGATTGTGTTTCTTCTGATACTTGGACTGGGGCTGAGTCACTTATATAATAAACATAATAAATATCATAGCATAAGAGTCAACATAAAGAGGATAGTGGGTGATAAAGAAAAACCAAGAGCCGACCCTAAAGGACAAAGGTCCTGGAACACAGGTCCTCTGTACAGTCAACCCTGTGACATTATCAATGGACAACAAGTCCCTACGCTCAGTTTGCCTTTTGAATGGAGCAGATGTTCAGCACTCAGTAAGATAAGATGGACACAGTGATGAACAAGACAGTACTTGCAATCAAACTGCTTATCTTCAAGTTGGGGGACCAGGAAGTAATCCTGCAATTCTAGTTTGGCATGGTATCTGCTCATCAAAGGCTAAGGACTGGGTGCCATGAAGGAGGGTCTCTCAGAGGAAGTGGTACCCACCCTACAGAACAGGGATGTTCCTAAAGCTACCAATGTCTGTTCATACACAAGGAAATCACCTACTTTGTTTTCTCTATAATTGGATTTAAGATTTCTGCTGCTGTCATGTTCTCTTTCTCTCCCTTAGATAATTTTATGCTATGAACAATCTTATTTTTAGTTCTGAACCAGTTTGTTTACTTTCCCAATTTTTCTCAATTGCACGTGAAATTAGTTATTAACCACTAGTTGTTTAGTTCAATTATCTAGCAGTCCTTGGATCCTAAATTCACATTCATCTAAGTGTAGGCTACAAAAGTTGCTGTTATGAAGTAAAGCCATGTACATTTTGTAGCATCAAGCACATACCAATTTTAATTTGTTCAAAAATATGTGCACCTCTATCTTGTAAAGCTTGTATCATTTGTACTTCTACAGACAACAAGAAAACATGTTTGTTTGCTTATTTGGAGTCTTTTTGATAGAATTTATAGAAACCTAATTCAAATTAAACAGAAAAAAAGAGAATTTTTCAAATTTTCAGAGATGGCTATAGACAGGTCCCTAGACATTGTCATCAGCAATCCTTCTCTTTCTCTTCCTCCTTTCATCCATCCATCTCTTGGTTCTAATTTCTCTTTGTACATGGTAAGTTCTTTATACCTGGCCGCAAAAATAGTCCCCAGCAAATTAAATCAAAGCTTCCATCATCTCCACAGCTTATTGCAAAGACAAGGGCTTCTTTCTTAAGGAATTCAGCACTTTTTGAGTACGACATTGATTGGCTAAGTCTGGGTCATGTGTCCACTTATGGACCAATCACAAGAGCAGAGGGCAGTAACCTGATTAGCCCAGATTGAGTCACATGTGCACCATTACGGCATAGGAGGCAACAGCTTGTAATCAACACCTTCACCAGGTTGGAAGGGATGACTGGTGAAAAAAAAAAAAAAAAAGATGGCGAAGAGACAACATAATGATCTATTATAAAATGAAATAATCAAGCATGCATACAGCATTTTTGAGCTAAATCCCGAGAGTGAGTGGATAATACCTTATTGCTGGTTCACCTTGCAGGAGTGTCACCTCTGCTAAAGAATGAGAATTAACTGGCACCTGGGGGGCTCAGTGGGTTAAAGCCTCTGCTTTAGGCACAGGTCATGATCTCAGGGTTCTGTGATCAAGGCCCCGGTCAGGCTCTCTGCTCAGCAGGGAGCCTGCTTCCTCCTCTCTCTGCCTGCCTCTCTGCCTACTTGTGATCTCTCTCTCTGTCAAATAAATAAATAAAATCTTTAAAAAAATGAGAATTATTCCTAGAACCTACATACACTTACACATTTTATTTGAGCTCAAAGGGCATGAACCCCTCAAAAGTTAAACCTAAACCACAAGCTCATGGTGAAATAGAAGATTTTAACTCTATAGGAAAAAGACATAAAATTCAGAGAAATCTCACCTGGAAAACATCTTTATGAATACATATAGGCATCCAAAGGAGCTAAGAGGAAAGTTAAGTCCTCTGACACAAAAACCCAATGCATGAATACTGCAACTGTGTAATTTCTCAACTGGTCACTTAAAACTCAGATAGAAAATACTAAGCCTTCATGGGAATTCTGCATTTTAAAGCAACTGTGAGGAAGTTAAGACAGTTCCAAACTGGACAATGGAAATTTACAGAATATAAATGCTGTGAAAGATTAGAAAAATATGGATCATTTAATGGATGAAAAACAAGAAAGTGATCTTTTCATTTTCTTTTTGATTTCCCCAGAGCCCATGTAACAGATTAATTGTAAAAAGATGCTTTAAGCAACCATCAAAAACATGAAGCTGCACTGTGATAGGAATTGTGCTAGAGTGTGAGGCATTGTCTTGCCCTCAAGGGAGTCACTGTTTTGTGAGAAAGCAAGCCCCTTCAGCAGACTATTAAAATACAACATTCTACATAGAGGTTTAAAAAAGGTGCTATTCTAACACATAGTGTGAATTTAAGAGGTCACACCTGCAACTCTTCCAATAATTACATTCCTCCATGTTGCCTGAAATCCACCATTAGAGGTCAATTCATCTGGGGTAGAAGATAGCTCTTTTAAAATTTAAATAGCCCTGGTAAAAATATCACTTTAATCAGGATCATCAGTTGTTCATGCTCCATGTGAATTAATCAATCACATCATTCCTGCTAATAAATACCTCAAATCAGTAAAGTCAGGGAATTGGTTTGGGGGTATATGTGTGGCAGGGATGGGGGGAGGATGGTTGAAAAGCAAAGGTAATGGAAGAAGGAAATATTGGATATGCAGGACTAGAGAACCCCCATAATCAGACTTCCTCTAAGAAACCAGTTAAGACTCAAGCTGGCGGAAGATAGGTGTGCTTACTCCTTTAATATATGGATGCATTCTCTCGGGACATTTTAGGAATTCTTAGACCTGTAGATTGGACAATTGAGTAATGGTGTCTTATTTGGCTGGCTCTAGGCTCATCAGGAAGAAATGAAATGCATTTCCTCCATCAACCTCCTTTCTCCCCAGCTAAGGTGCCAGGTATCTGGGTCCTTGAGGTTTGGGGGGAATTTGTCAGGTAGAGATGGACTCCAGCAGACAATCACTAATAGACTCTGCATACCAATGAGATAATGACACTGAATATGTCTAAAGAAGTAACCCTCAGTTCCAGGTAGGACTTGGTTCCACAGGCCCTGAGAATAAGATGAAATTTGCAAGTTTTGAGAGAATGTGGGGACCTCAAACCACATCTGAGAAGACTTCACAGGGTTGGGCTAGGAGCACCACAGTGAAGCACTTTGGACTGTGAACCAGGATGTCCTTTCATCTTAGGATCTGTGTAAATCGCAGGATTCTGAGCCATCAGAATGAAGGAAGGGAAGGAGACCATGAACAATAACGGGTAGATGACATCTCACCAGTCCTCATGGATGGAGACCAACCAGATTTAGTTTGACTTTCATAAAGAAATGAAGCAGTATTTGTACACAGGATGGCATGGTTGTCATCTTTTTCTTACTACAGAGTCACCTAGAAGTTATTTCAGTAGGGAAGAGATAAGATCAAAAGGAAAGATACTTAGAGGAAAGCAGGACCTGCATAGTAGTTGACTCTCCAAAGTCGGTTATAAGTAATTGGATTAGGAATATCAGTAATTGGATTAGGAATAGGCATTTGACTTAACATGGCTAATGAAAATGGAGGGAGGCCTGATAGAAATTTCTGGCAAAGGATTCTTCGTTCCCAAGAAAGAGACATTAAAAGAGAGAGAGAGAGAGAGAGAGAGAGTGTTGGCCCTTCCTCTGGACATTGTACATTGAGATAAGTCTGGTGGAATTGCTGTGGCCATCTTGCCACCAAGCTAAGGACAGTCAACACACAGAGGAGCCACAGCTAAGGGAATGGCTGAGAAATGGAGCTGGAACCTTGACCTTCTAAATCTTTTGTAGATGAGATGCTGTTCTGGTTTTCTGCCACTTGCTGCAGAGAGCAGTTGATGTACATGGTACAACTGTTTCTTTCTTTCTTTCTTTTTTTTTTTTTAATATTTTATTTATTTATTTGATGGAGAGAAACACAGCCAGAGAGGGAACACAAGCAGGGGGAGTGAGAGAGGGAGAAGCAGGTCTCCCGCTGAGCAGGGAACCTGATAGGGGGCTCAATCTTGGGACTCCAGGATCATGACCTGAGCGGAAGGCAGTCGATGGTGTGATGGTCCTTCTTGTCTCCACTTCTACCTATTCTTTACCCTTTATCAAAGTGCCATCACCCTAAAACAATCCAATCAGACTATTTCTGCCTAAACATGTCTCCAGGCTTTCTGTTTTGAATAGGGGAACCTGTTGGTCTCCCACCACTCCAGCCCACACACTCAGCACACCATTCCAGCCATTCCTGTTTTCCCCAACACATTACCACTTCGTGTCTTTTGGACCATTAGTATGAATGTCATGCTGCCTGAAATGCCCTTCCTCATCTTTTCTGTCTAGAAATGCCCTTTCCATCCATATCTACCTGTGAATCCTTTCCTTGATTTTCCATTTCCTCTGTATTTCATAGCACCCGTGTCTTACCTACTAGGACCTTTTCATGTATTTGTTTAAATGTAGCTCTGCACCCTGATTGCCTGTGTCTGCTTGAGACCATCTGTGCCACCTTAGCACTACATTCAGTTCTAGATCCATGATAGGCACCTAATAGGGGATGAATAAGTGAATGACTGAACAAATGAGTTCAACTCCCCAAGACTTAGGAAAGTTAAAAACAAATTGTATAATATCTGGAGTCCTTCTGCTGAGTAAACAACTACTTCCCACATCTCTTGAGGGTATCACAGCTAACCAGTTCTCTAATACTCACAGCCCATACAATGATTTATTCTACCACCGTAAGCTACATTCCTGATTACTGCTTATCCAAAGGGCTGGATCACTCTGGTGGGCATGACATTTTTATACTGTGTTTAAGCGTGAGTGAGAAAAACTGACTTCCAGCCACCACGAGGTTGAGACAGTTGCTTAATACATGTGTGGCATTGTGTTAAGAAATCTAAATTAGAAGCATGTCATGTAGTGACCCAGGGACCAAAACAAAGATCTTGTATATTTTTATACATGTTATTTATTCATCAGAGAAAAAGCATTTTATATATATATATATATATATATATATATATATATATACATATGTTTAATTTATTTATTTGACTGAGAGAAACACAGCTAGAGAGGGAACACAAGCAGGGGGCATGAGAGAAGGAGAAGCAGGCTTCCCGCCGAGCAGGGAGCCTGATGTGGGGCTTGATCCCAGGACTCTGGGATCATGACTTGAGCAGAAGGCAGATGCTTAACGACTGAGCCACCCAGGTGCCCCAATTTTTTTATATATTTATTTATACAAAATATTTTCAAGGAGAAAAATGCTTCTGGGAATTAAAATTTAGTTCTGTTTTGGGGCACCTGGGTGGCTCAGTCATTGGATGTCTGCCTTCAGCTTGGGTCATGATCCTGGGGTCCTGGGATCTGGCCTCTCATTGGGCTTCCTGCTTGGTGGGGAGCCTGCTTCTCCCTCTCTCTTGCTCTGCTTCTCCCTTTCCCTGTGCTCCACCTGCTTGTGTTCTTTCGTTCTCTCTGTCAAATAAATAAAATCTTTAAAAAAAATTTAGTCCTATTTTTATGTAAGATGGTATAATTAATACCATTTATGCCTGTGTTAGTCAGTATGAATATATGTGGAGAGAATAAATACGTACTGAAAGATGAAACAGGCAAGAACACAGAATAATGGACCCAGATCCTCTGGAAGCAGTGTTTTGCAATGACTCTGCTCAGCTGCTCGCCGTTCCGACACAAACCATGGCATTTGGGGTTTGGACAAAACGGCGCTGGTCTCCGGCAGTTTGGAAAGTTGGCTGTCGATGGAAGCTTTCTCAGTGGCTGCTTACGATGCCATGCTGGTAACATCAGAGCCTGGGAGACACCAAGAGCTAAACGCTTCCCTTATTTCATTTTCTAAATTTCAGAGCCTGATGACAGTCAGGCTGCAGGCATTGTATTCTGAAAGGATTATTGCACTTCCGGAGAAGTTAAAGTCACTCAGCTTTGGCCCCTATGGCTTGGGACACCAACCGAGACGTAGTGCAATCACACAGCTGCGATCGACTCTCTCTCGTGGCTTCCTGCTTAATGATATTCCCAACATCAGATCTCCCTTCTATTATGTAGACTCTTTGCCACCAACTCCCTTTTGCTTCTTTTAAGTCTTTTTCCATTTTCGTATTTACTTTATCTATCTTACCTTCACACTTCCCTGACCTGATTACCCTTAGACATAATCAGCTCCTCTTTTCCTTTATGTATCACTGGCTGCCGCTTGATATTATGGTGTTATTTTAATATCGTAACGGAAAATGATAAAGGCCAATCAATTACTTTGTATTATCTATTGTGCTCCATTGGGATTGATTTTCCTCTATGTAATCATGTCTGCAGCCATAAAAACAAAGATTAAAAAGGGGTTTCTTTCTATTTTTCATATTCAAAAGCGTCGTATTAGCGTCCCTGCCTCCTCACATAGTAGTGAAGAGAGCTAAATCTCACCTGGAGGAATGGAGCATCTAGGAAGTGACTGAGGCAGGACAAGAGTCAGGGCTGGCCCTTGGTCTTTGGACTATATTTTGAGTATTTCTTTTCCCTTGTGCTGTTTAGAAAAATCTGGCAACACATTGATTATCTAACAAATGGCAATTCTGTGTTGGCTGCATGGTTTTTGCATATCATAAGAGGTTCACACATTGTCACTTTGCCTTCTCCTCACCACATAACTGCTTAAAATCTCTCACGTCAAATAACCTAGAGATGTACAGTTAATGAGTCTTCCCCAGTATCGCTGTGACATTCACTCCCTTAAACTCCAATGCCCACTGAGGCTCCTAGTCCTCGAGAATAAATATACATTAGATGCAAGCTGGGCGCACACAAATGCCAGGAGATAATACAAAGTGAGTCAAGCAGCTTTCAGGGGAGACCTGCGGAAGACTCCCTGTCTCTGCAGCAGGGAGATTCTCTGAGCCAAGAATCTGCATCAGGGAGATGGGAGCCTGGGTCCTCTAATCACGAGCCTTCTGTGTATGGAGACGGAGGGGCTAGTGGGCAGCCCAAACCACAGCCCCCAACCCCATGTAGAATGAGCCGCCCTGCCTGCGATTCCCGTGACCCAGTGGGTGACCAGCCATTTATCTTTTGTTTGGAATAGAAACCCACATGGAAACCTGCCTATAGGAAAGCTTTGCGACTCTACCGTTCTGTCTGACCTCACTTTTATTGCTCACGTGTTCCAGAATATCCTTGCCCTCTTGCTCCTAGACTGGCCCTTTTCCCTGAAGTAAGCAAACAGCATACATTGAAAATCATTTCAGGTTGGGGGACGAGCATCGGGGTTTGTGATGCTGACATTCCCCTGCAGCATCCAGACACATCCTGAGGCCTGTGGAATCTCAGAGAAGGTCGGTGTCTCTGGTACAGCAACCAGGAGGCTCCCTGGGGGCTGAGCTGAGCGGGGCCACTCTGTTTCTCTGCAGAGGCCCATGAGACTCCTCTCTCGGGGGCCTGGGCTCTGGAAATCACAGATTCAGACTGTGGCCACAGTTCAGACTCTGGACCTTTAGGGTATGGTGTGAATCTTTTTTTGCTCCTGTTTTTGTGAAAACGTGTGCATGCCAAAAGGGAGAAAATGTACCATGGACTTGTGTGTTTTGGAAGGTGGCTCGGGCAGCTGTGCATTGGTTGGCCCCTCCCGGAAGTTTCTGAGTTCTGCTTAGTGCTTCCCAATCCTTGACCCCGCATTCTCCTCAGTTATAGCTGCCTCACTCACAGAGGCCCTCTGGGCAGGGCCCTCGCCTCTTGAGCAAATGAAGCCTAAGGAGGGGAGGAAGGCCTGCCACAAAGACCGCTCTCCTCACAACAAAGGCCCAAGCTTCCGTTGGTTCATTTGGTTAAAACAAAGTCACCAGACTGCCTCCTGCAGCACCCTCCCTTTGAGAGTTCATGCTCAGAGCCACCGAACAATTTTTATTATAGAACAAACAGTGGCTTAAATAGGTTGTCTCCAAATGGTCATTATCTCCTGCTCCACCTCCACCTTCCCCAAGTCTCCTCACAGCTGCTGCCAGGCCTGCCCACCGCTGCCTGTCCGTCCGCTGCCTGTCCGTCCTCAGCCTGTCCTCATAAATAGGCCGGAATATTAGCAGACTGGGGACCGGTGGGAGTGGGAGTGGTCGAATGATCTGGAACTTCTAAGAAAGCATTCCAAATGCTTGGCGGCACACTTCGCACTTGGGAGAGGAGGGCGGCAGTGGGAATGGGGTCAGCTTTCTTCCTCGGGGAAATTACTCCAATAGGTTCTTAAATTTACAGTCTGTGTCGTGATAATAAATAAAATTAAAATATACCTCCCAAAATCAGAGTCTCTTTGGCTGAAGAGGTCCTCTGGGGATGGTCCCTCCACTGCTATTCTCTGTTTTGACAGAAAACTGGAGAGTAGTTTCCAGGAAACGCTCAAGGTTGGGCTTGCCTGCCTGGGCGGCCTGCCTGCCACCAGCTTGCTTCCTCCGCGGGAACCGGTTCCATCTCGGACGCCCTGCCCCCCGCCCCAGCCCGCGTCCACGCCCACCATGGTTCAGTTCTTTCCCCGCCACCGCTGAGAAGCGCTCCCGCAGCAAAAGCAGCTAAGCTCCGCAGCTCCCAGCATGCCGATGTCTAATAACAAAGCATTGCTCGGTGCTCCTCAGCCTGGTACCAGTGTTGTCCCTGGCTCCTGCTCAGGCACCCCACTCCAGCTCACACCTGTTTGCAGCACAGCCCAGAAAGGCGACATGCAAAATTAAGTTTTAAACACTTAAAAATCTAGGATTCCAAGTTTGGGTGCAATTACATAAGGTACATTCATCATACTGTGGAATAACCCAGTTTGGGGTGAGGTTTTGGAGTCACACTCATAGGTAGATGTTTTTTCCCCGTTTTCTGAAAATAATTGTGATGCACTGAAGAGAAGACCTTGTTACTCCTTAACACATCTGATAAATTGTGTCCGAATATAAGGAAAGTAGACTAGTCTTGAAATATCAACATCTGTCTTAATTTACTTGCTTCTGCATTATGAGTCTAATTGCACTTGATATAACCTATTGTGGGATTCCCTCCGGTGTCTTGGAAAAACTAGTGAAAACAATGTGGAATGGATTCCTTGTGTGAGATCCACAAACTTTTTTTGTTTTTGACCCCTTTTTTTCCTTAGCCTTATATTAAATTAGAATTTATAACACTCTATAGCCCATATGAAAAGCATTTCCAGTGATATGGATGAAATTATCTCCTGAAACTAATTTCTCATGTGAAAATTGAACTTGCTGAACCTTTCTTGTAAGCAGCTGACAGATAAAGAATCTTCGGTGGGTCAGCCTCAGTTTTGGAATATTCTTCACATTAAACATATAACTTGGGCAAATACTCCAAGTCATTTATAAAAAGCATTTTAAATGTGTATGTGTACCTGAAATCTGCTTGCGTGCCGATCTTACATTTCAGGGCGCAGCATTGGAAAACATTCTCGGACTAGCTGCCACTGTTTCGTGTTGTAATCATCATAAAACATGAAGCCCGTCTCTCTGGATTCAAAAAACAAAAGCAGGTCTCTGGCCCATAATGTATTCATTAATGGGGAAAATGACTTGCAATCATTTCCCTTAATAACTGTTAATATTTTAGTGCTTAAATGTGCTGCGTACTGTCTTGAGGACTTATCAGCATTATCTCTTTGATCCTCACGATGACGTTTTAAGGTAGTCTTGTTAGCCTCCTCTTACAGGTCAGGGAACTGAAGAGGTTAAGAATCACGCCCCCCGGGGGGTGGGTGGGGTGGGTGGCAGCCGCTGAATGGAACTGCAGATCACAGAAGCATTATGAAAATGGGAAGGCCAAAAAAGTGTGTGTGTTTGTCGTTGAGGACTGTTTTAAACATAGGCAGAATTTAATGACTGGAGAATAGCTTATGTTTGAACAGTTAGAGAAGGTCCCAGAGGAAGGAGTTGGATCTGCAAGGAGAGTAAACTTTTATGACTGCATTGTTTCAGAAGACCTGGCAGCGCTGGTTACTCACAGCTCGCCTGTATCGCTCTGTTACTTAATCAGTATTATCCAGCGCCACTTAATCCTTTTTACGGCTTAGCTTGTCCTGTAATGTTGTTGTACTGCTGATAAACCCATTCGCAGAAGTAATGTACCTGTAAAGAAATCGAAACCACGCATGGTTTTTAAAGTAAGGACGCTTTATTTGTGCAAGTTTCCATTATATCACAGCCTTCATTACAACACAGACACTAACAACAGGGTCACCTAGTAAAGACTCAGGACTGATGAAACCGTTTCTTCAAACAAGTATTTATTGCACTGCCCTGTGAGAGTCTGATGGCAGGGCATGAGTCCTCTTGAACCATGGGTCGAAAGCACCCAGATTAAATTTTTATCATGAGATACATCAAGTTCTTCAACAGTTAAAACCAGCATAGAGTAAATAAATAAATAAAAACCAGTAGGAAACCATCTCAGTCCTGAGAACTGGCACAGCTTTCCTTTTTTTGGCTAAGAAAGGCAAAATGTATTATAACCTCCAGCATAAAGGTTTTTTGCAGTCAAATGCTCAGAAAAGGTGGCAGTTTTAATTTCACGAATTTTTAAGGTGGCGTTATAGTGACGGCGTCATCCTGCTTCCTCTGAGAATCAATTAGCAACTAAACAACTATACAGCCTCTGTAATGATGCCCGGCTGTGATATTTCCCCCAAATCACCTGGAGCAAGGTAAATGGCAGGAGAACTCCCGTCACCAGGGAAAGCATGAAAGGATACGCCACACCTTCATGAAGTTATCCAGGAAAAATCCATAAAGAAAGAATAAGTGTCTGAGGCTACACGGCAGCTGTTTCAAATAATAAAATATCATTTGCATCTCAGCTGAGGGTTTTGATTTTGTCAGCTGGCGGTGTCCCGTGCATTTTTCCTGAACTTATTGCTCATTTTTTTTTTTAGCTTAGCCAGTTACGATTAAACCATCAAGTAGGTACAACTTGTTTGTTGCGGATATATGCGAGACAGTAAAGCTTCATTTCAAATAGAGATGCCCAAGAGGAAAAGATTAGAAAGTGCTGTGCAAAGCTGTGAAACACTGACTGGCAATTTAAATTGGAATCAGACAATTCAGCATGAATGGAGAAAGAAGAAAACCCTCACATACACAGTGTGTGCAGTGGAGGGGGTGAGGGATGGTGAAATAGGTTTTATTTTTAGAAGATTTTGCTAAGTTCTTTATAAGCACCTCAATCTTTGTTAAAAAGAAACAGCAGATATGCACATTTTCCTTAGGGGAGCTTTTTTTTTTTCCCATATAAAATTTTAGTAGTTGGCTGCCTAGAGTGAGGCTTTTTGTAACAGAATATACAAATTGTATTTTTTTATGGTTCCTTCTTTATAGGGAAACAGCCGTTTTAATAAAATGATTCACTTAGATTATTTTACTGCTTTTCATTATGGATCTTCATATTTTTCTCATTTGTTCTTGTCTTTCCACTCGTTAAAATTAAGATGTTTGACTCTGCAATTAATCCTAAATGCATCTGATTTTGAAGTACCGTCTTCTTTCAAAAAACTTGTTAAAATATCTTTCTACAAATATGAATTTCAAAATCAATACAAACCATTTGCTTATATAAGTCATCCTGGGACTGTGTTAAACGTTACTCAAGGCAAATATCTATTTCTTGGGAGTGGGGGAAGGTGATATAAACTTAGCATGCAAAAAAGAAAAAACCACCCATCTCTTCCAAATTATAGGAGCAATATTGATATCTGCCTAATACATTTTTTCATAGAGGCAAGGTGCTTGGTTTTTATTTGTTTTGTAGGAGGGATAGAGGTGGCTTTTATTCTGTATCTGAAATATCATAACCTAAACTTCATTCTGTGAAAGGGTTTTTCATGTGGTATGTGCTATGGTTTATCTTCAGTCATGAAGGGGAAATCTTGTATTCAACAACGTAAGTAGTGTTAAAGAAAATTCTTAGGATTATATATCTGAACACCAGTAAATCCAGTTTAAAGCAACAGAATTTACGTTTGTAGATATGAGGATGATAAAATGTATCACATTATATGAATGTCTTTTTCATGCCTGTTAGCTGCTCAGGACCATTGTGATAGTCAACTGAATGTTTATGGTTCTTAAAAAAAAAAAAAGACCATATCAATATAAATTATTTCTCATCTTCAGGTACAAGATCAAAATCAATGTTAAACACAACTGATGTTGTTAAATTAAAATTGATCTGCTAAAAATATTTGAAACTACGGAGCTTAAGCACTGGAAAATTCAAGAGCACATTCTCTTTGTTTTGAATGTATCGTATTGCTGAATGTTCCATACATTGCTTTGATAACATACAGTGCGCCTAAAGATTAAAATAGTGAGAGATTTCAATTAGAAAATATCGTAAAGATAAATGTTGCCTTTATTATTGATATATATTTTCCCTGAACATGTAGCTGAAAATGTAGAAAACATACATACACAAACACTCGCACGCACAGAGCCTCTCCTCTACCTAATTTGCTGAGTTAATGTTCCTTCTCAGAAGATACATGCTTTGAATAAGACAGATTAAATATGCTAGTTGGATTTTAGAATGCAATAAAATAATTACATTAAAAATGACGATCTTTAAGGGGAAAATAACTAAGGGGCTAATTTGTTATTATTACTCATTTCATTTAAAGAAACTTGGACTAGAGATCAAAGTGCATTTTGATTTGTTTGAAAATTGTAAATGACCCATTTCCAGATTTCCAACCCCATAAAGTTAGAATGCAGCCTGTGAGTACTCTGCACTCTAATCAAGAAGGAAGGGGCTTCAGCTTCAAATGTCAATGCTGTAAACATGTTAAATCTGGAAAATATTTTCGAAGCAAGCAACCATGTGTAAAATTTACCGAACTTGTCATGAAAGGGCTGCAGCTGCAAACCTGCAAACTTCCCACCTCCATCAAGGCTCCAGATGTTGAGACAAGGAAGCGAGGTTTTCATCTTGGCTTCCCAGCTGTTGCACCTCAGACTTTGCCTGCCTCTGTCCTCACCACCAGTTTTTCCCCCAGGTAAAGGAGCAGCGACCAGTTCACGCCAGGAAAGCAAATCCTGGGCTTCCTTCAGAAAGTACTCCGTATCATTTTTGATGACATTGCCAGCCCAACATTCCACCATAGATGAGTGTTTGCAATCTGTCCAGCTGCCCAGATAAACTGAGTTGGTTTAACAAAAGCTTCCAAAATGCAGACTGAAAACCATCAGCTAATTATAAAATTAAGGAATTGTCATGTGCTACTGCCAAAGAAGATTGCCATTAAATTACACTTATGCATCATTCCACGAAAACTTTTTCAAAACCATGTTTGGTGCATATAACTAAAAACATCTTGGGATAAATTTAAAACTTTGCTTTACTACAGAAATATAAAATCTGCCAGATATCATCATAAACAAAGACAATTTGATGAATTTTTAAAAATTACAAACACTTCTTTTAACACCACTACCATTATATGTAATATTTACAATATGCAATCTTCTTTTATAATGTAAAGTGTTTTTAAAATGAAATCTGCGCTTAAATGCCAATATCCTCTCCTTCTGGCTTCTCACTTTATGACACTAACATAGGATCTCATTCACCAAGCCAATTGAAATTTTAATAAAAGAAAGCAGGAGTTTCTAATAAACTCCTGCAGTGAGCTGATAATACTAAACATCTTTAGCAGCATGGTGTTTTTTATTATTATTTTAGCTGTATATTAATATGCTAGTATTTGTAAACTCCCCAGTGCCACTAGATTTATTTCAGAAGCCTTCACTACATTCTTCTGTTGTGAAAGTTTATCTGACAAAGAAAAATTCTTTTTCAGTGGTTTTCCACCCAACAACTCCATGACAGGAAAATATATGGTTGACAAATGGGTTGTGACTATGCATTCAGTCCTGGAAGGAAGAGTGACAGATTTCACTTATGTGGTGCTGGTTCTGGGCTAAACAGGGAAACTGACATGATCCACTGCCTCAAGGGAAATACCATCTGGACTTTCATTTGTGATTTAGCAAGATATTCTGACCTGCATCTCATACCACCATACCTCCTAGAAAACCTTCTCTTCTATTACATCCCCATCCCTCATTTCCCCACCCCAACTTCCCAACTAGACCACCATCAGTCTTCTACTCAAGCAGTGGGGACTGTGGCTCAGAAAGAGTCCACTTAAAACATAATATACAAGGATCCGTGTTTACAACATAGCTTGGAGTACAGAATTCAAATAAAACCATCGGGGATATTCTTTTATGCTGCTGGGTATGACGTGGAACTGTTACTATCAATGGGCAATGCCAACATACATTGTATGTAATAAGAGTCAACATTTAGACCGTGTTTGTGATGTGTCAGGTGGTGCTCTAGGCAGTTTACATACATGGAGCCGATCTGATCCTTCCCACGGTCTTGGACAGCAGATACCGTTACTGTCCCCACCTGATAGATAATAAAGTTACTTGGCCAATGTCATGCAGCTAGTAGGACGGTGCCAGATTCAAACTCAAGAAGTCTAGGCAGAGGGTCCAGCAATCCATCACTCTGCCTCTCTAAACTACATTGTATTCAGATTGAAACTGTCTTTACAATTAGTTTTCACTGGGGTGTCTCCTGTGAATTACACCCATTCCGTGGCTTCTTCCCACATAGATTCTAAGTAAGCAGGATATCTCTGGTTTTCTTAATCTTCATTTAGGAAGGGAAATGAATCTTCTCACCCTGCGTCAGTACTACTCCCTCCAATCTTCCAACACACACACACACACACACGCACACACACACGCGCGCACACATAGAGTTGGTGTGTTTAACACAAAGCTGAAAGGAACATAGGAGCAGCCCAGGCTATGTGGACCATCATGGGCCTTGCAAGTTTAGGATAAAGCCCAGAACATGCATGACTTGAGAAGCAGGGGATCCTTGCACAAAATTTTAAAAGGTACCCTTTCCTTGAGGCTGTCAGAGCCCAGGTAGAAGGCTTGATGAGAAGGTGGCTTGGCGAGAAGTCTCACCATTTTCAGGAAGCATCCTGTACAGGGCTGGGCTGGTCCCAGGTGGAAGAAAACGTGCGGGCCCCTGGGGCCTGACCTAGAGAACCCTGATGACCAAAACACACATTTCAGGAAAGGAGAACTTTATTTCTTCCAAAGCCAGGACACCAAATCAGCTCAACAGGGTAATGGCAGCCCCAGGGGCGGAGGCTGGGCGAGAGTTTAAGCAGATATACAAAATGCATCAAAGCCAACACCCAAAACTGTAAGCCGATGTTTTTCCCAAAAGGTCTTGTCTCCATCACAAGGCCAAGTATTGATTCTGAGGCTGCATGGAGTGCAGCACCTCACCATTTCTTGAATTGCAACTCCGATGTGCTCACATCAGATTATTGACCAATATGGCCCCTAATATTCAATCATATATTGCCCATTAGGCGTTCTGGAACTGGTTTCTACAAGCAGGCTACCAGAAGCTATAGGCACATTTGAAAAAAAAAAAAAAGGTAACATTTGGTGAGAGAAACACCATATATCTTTGTTTAGAAGTAGTGGCTTCTATTAAATTTAATTACTTCCCCTGTGGCTTTAAATCAAGGGCAGCTTCTGTTAAATTTAATTACTTTCCCCTGCGGTTTACATGGCAAAGGTGTCAGTGCTACTTGCCGAGCGCTTCTGGCCAGAGTAAAGGCTTGGGTATGATTTGCTCCATTATACCAATGCCTTCCCTCCTAATTTTACTTTCTCCCTCTATCCGACATTTTTGTGGACATTTTATTCATGAAATCTGCCTTTGGTATCCTAAAAATTATTCAATTAGTAGCATGTGATTGACAGCTGCAATCTGAAGGAAAAAAGAAATTCTAATAAATTTCAATCCAAACATAGCCTGCATTCACTTTGCTGCTCTACTGTGCCGATGTTTAGTGTTGGCGGCTCGAGGGCACATTAAACGTATTATGCAGAATCTGCATAAAGGTGCACTTTCTTAAATTCTCTGGATAAGCGGAGATTAAATTCTCTCTATTATGGCTTTTGTTTTATTAGTTGCATACCCAAGCTGACAATCTTTACCACTGATCATGTCAACACCGATTCCAATTGCTCTTCTGCCCCCTAATTGTCAAAGTGCACATTCAATTGTACCTACCTAGGAGCGTTGCCCCTTACTGAGTTGCCGCTGGGATTATTCACAGAAGTGATTTCCTAAAAGTTTGCTTCTCTCAAGATGAAGTGGATATTCATTAACATTCTGGAAATGAAGTGCGGCTTCATAAAAAAATAAGGCAGCTTTCAGACCATTTTAGAATTTCAGAGAAATTTTGCATTATCTTTCCCATGATTCTATGCTGATGTCAGGCTGTATTTCAACCGAAATGACAATGAAATCATTTCAATTCCATGCAATGTGCAAAAAAACAGTCAATTTTTCACTTGGCAAGCTGAAGTCTAAAGTAATTAAGCACTGCTGTGTGGGAGGCAGCTTCCTGCTCTGAAGTCAGCCTGAGATAATTACCATATTAAAGTCAAAACATCATGTGCTGCACTGATAGATAGATGGATGGAGAGATTGGGCATCTATTAAATGATCCATTTTGTTATGCTTCCTGGGAAATGTGCCATTGATGCCAATTAAGAAATATATATTCCAAGTGAGTATTTCTAAGTGACAAAACTTCTATCCGGTAAATTGAATTTATTATTTACTGATCATGAAGTACTTAAAGTCATACAAATCTAGATAGAGAGCAACCTATGAAGAGAATCGCATGCTCTGACTCGGGTTACAAACCCCTCATTACCCAATTGCCACGTTAGCACCAAGTTTTTCATGATAATATTTCTAACCAAGGTGCGAAGTTATTTCTGTCAGGGAAACTTGAACCGGAATAATAATAATAATAGGATATTGCAGGTAAAATGAAAGCATTCAGAAGTTTCAAAGGCACCAAAAGTTAAGTGAAAAATTCCCATTTTACGTGTTTTAAGGAGCGTCAATGAAATACACCTCAAAGAGTAATCTTTCTTAAATATCTTTGAATTTCTGCTCATGACATTGAATAATGGAATGACCCCCCCACCGACACTGAAGTTGGGGACTAATCCATTCACACCGCATAGCTGAATGCACGGCAGTAAGATCAAACTATGTTAAAATCCTTAGCAGTCTCATTTATTAAAAGTTAATAATTTATTAATATTCTTTCTCCAGTGACCAAACATACAGTATTATTTATGCTTTTATAATGATACTTGGCTAAGAATATACTTAATAAAGCAGTTTGGTCCATGATTTAAATTTGCCCCCTCTTTATCAAAGTTCACATTCCATTACAGAGGACATTAAAAGACAGTTTATTTTTGCATAAATATTAGCGAAAGAAAAGAAGAGTATGTTGGCTTTCTGAAAGAAGAGGGCAGTTCCAAGTTAGGATCTTTTTTTGAGTAAAAAAGAATAGGCACCTCTATGTCTGTCGTGAAGGTTCTGTTTGATCTTCTCTAACTACTTTCTATGGGATTTATTCGCCATCATTTCCACTAGCTTATTGATACCATAAAGGATGGAAAACTAAAGCAATAGCCCTTTAAAATCAGAGACAAGAACTTTGAGGATCAAAACTAATATTTCTCTTGTTGACAAAAAAATGTAGACTTTAAAATATAAAAATCCACCCATATAAAGATTAAAGAATAATTATTTTCCCAGGAGGTAATCTAAAGAATCAATAGGCTGTCTTATATCAGATTCCGTCCATGCTGTCTGGCACATCACTTAATTGGGGGTTCCAGTGAGTCAGGCACTCATCTGAGCAAGACCGACATCGCTAAATTCCAGGTTCTGATAGACAGTCTCAGGCCTTTGGTTCTGTGTGTTTCAACAGAAATCCTAAAATGAATGCAATTTTAAATTTTAATTTTAATTTTAATTCAACAGGGACTCACCGTCCTCTTCCTGGCATTTTTAGCAACACCATTCTCTCTTCACTACAAATGGATAGAAAAACTGAGAAAAAGTAATAGTAACAGAAAGTAGGAAAGAGTAAAACTTTCCTTTGATTCTGTGTATATGTGTCTATAAAAACAGACGCATGTGTATCCACACAGGCATATATGCGATCCAAGCTTCCCATTTCAAACCAAAAAAGGAAAGCATCTGAATTAGTTAAAAATGAAAATCAAGACTTTTTTCTGTTCTTTATAGTTATTTCCTAGTGAACTATGAAATTTTGTTTTTCTTCTACTTTGTTGCTACTTTCAAAATGCATAGTTGAAAAAACAGATTCCACTTTTCAGAAAAAATTTTTTTTAAATTTAGCAAGCAATATTTAGTCATTTTATTATACAGTCCAAAAACTAAAGAGAGCATATAGTTTTCAGGGCCAGGGAGACCTCCTTACTGCTAGAAGAAACCAGAAAACAGGCGTGAGGTCTCCTCCAGCGCGGTCAGGAGTGGAACACCAGCCCAGGCCAGTGGTAGAGCACTTATTTGGGGCCACTCGTGTTCCATTTTGCAGATGAAAATACACGAATGCATTTAGAATGGCTCAGAGAGAGGGAATTTGGTTCAGCGACTAGAGCTGCTGTCTGGAAGTAAGGAGATCCGGGTTTCTATTTCTGACCCTGCCACTGACCCACTTTGTAAATTGGGAAGGTTTCAGACTCCGCTCTTTTTCTCCATCTATAAAATAGAGGCAGTAGTATGCCCAGCTTACCTTTAGCAAAGCAGAATTAGCAAATAGTCTGAGAAAGAACGTGCGTACGTTCAGAGCATGATTCGTTCCGAGAGAATTTCAGTTCTGAGTGAATTCTAGCATTGTTTTCAGCCACCAAAATCCAGGTGCTGTTTAGAGAATTCAACCTCAAACACTGCATTTATTTTCTCCCTTTAAATGTCCGTGGTTTTGAGGGTTTTCTCACCATATTAACTGCAACAGTGAAATTAGATTGTTCAGCTTCAGTTTATAGCCCATTTCATTCCTTAATTTCTGTGTTCAGAGATGATGAGTTTTGGTTTGCATTCACACTGTTGCAGAAAAATAACAGATAAAATGAGTTTTCATTGAAAACATTTAAACTTCATGAAAAGAAAAATCAGGCTTTCCCTGTTGCTCTGGAGTATTGTGAATAGAAGGAGAACAATACACGTGAAAGCAGTTTAGTCTCTTCTAAGAACAGCGTCCCCAGCTCTCATCCCCACCCCCACCCCCGCACACACACTTTTGTGCAACTAAAACTGAGTTAAACCTTCCTTCCAAAGCTCCTTTTGATACATTTCGTTTATGTATGGGAAAGCATATTTTTAAGATAGTTCTCCTATCATGCTAAAAACTGAAATAGATTAATTCTATCTCAAACTCCTAAATCAAATAAACAAGACACCAATGCATGTAACCTTTCATTCACACTTCATCCACTCCCTCATCCTTTCCTCTGCTGCACTTCACCCATGGTAATCTTCCATCTCTCAACAAATGTCATATCCAGTAACTCAATCATACATCTTCATCAAAAGCAAGACGTGTAGCGCCCGATGTGAATGAGCACCTACATAAACATGGTTTTTTGTGCCTTCAAGTCTCTCTCACACTGACACTGTTAACACGAGACAGCACTTCTCATCACTAGAAACACATCCCTGACTTCGTGAAGTGTTCAACACCTTCTCTGACATCATGCGACGACAGCCGGCAGCGGTGTCACCAGATTTTAAAGCAGACTGGCACAGAGGAAGTTAGGCTTTGGAATTAAGAAGAGATAAAGAGAGTGTTTCTTTCACTACTGAGATAGTTCCCCCAAGTTGCTAGAATAATTACCCAAACCTCGAACAGTATTTTTATGCCTAATTTGTCCCATCACCCTCAGCGACTAAGGCAATAAGAGGCATTTTCTTCTGCCTTCAAATTTCCAACCAGGGCAAAGAAACAAGATTTTTGGAAGGGATGAGCTAACGAGTTTTCATCAAGGTGGAGCTTCCTGCCATGTTCATCAACGCGGTCACCTTTTGCAAAGTACAACCATTTTCACCATGTACCCAGGCGGAGTCGTTTTACAACTTCATTTGCCTTCTGATATTGCAGCAATATCACCTTAATGGTCAGGAGGATACAGACAGAAGAAAGGACGCTAACATCTCCCGAGCCCCTTGCATAGAGTAGGCGCCCTGCTGGATGCCTTCAAGCATCTCGCAACAATTCTCTCACAACCACTCTGTTAGGCCAAGCTTGTTGCTCCCAGTTTTTCACAGTGAAGACAAGTATTAAGCAAATTAAGAATAAA
This sequence comes from Spilogale gracilis, assembly GCA_004023965.1. NCBI lineage: Eukaryota > Metazoa > Chordata > Mammalia > Carnivora > Mephitidae > Spilogale > Spilogale gracilis. Next base: position 25,125 of record PITA01000211.1, on the reverse strand, counting down.
ACAAGCTGGTCACAAACTGGAAACTGACAGTACCAGGTGGGACAGCATACAGAAGGCACTCCATGAATATTTGTTAGTCTGTGTATGAATCCATATCCAGATACATTCTACTGCTCGGGATTGTACTAAATGCTTAATTTCCGGGGCGCCTGGGTGGCTCAGTTGGTTAAGCGACTGCCTTCGGCTCAGGTCATGATCCCGGAGACCTGGGATCGAGCCCCACATTGGGCTTCCTGCTCGGCGGGAAGCCTGCTTCTCCCTCTCTCACTCCCCCTGCTTGTGTTCCCTCTCTGGTTGTGTTTCGCTCTGTCAAATAAATAAAAAATAAAATAAAATAAAATAAAATAAAATAAAATAAAATAAAATAAAATAAAATAAAATAAAATCTTAATTTCCATGCACAGCACCCTACCCCATCACCTTCCATCACCTGCAAGTTAGAGATGATTCACCCCCATTGTACAGTTAGGGAAATTGAAATTCAGAGAAACTGTAGTCACATGGCTAGTTAATGTAAACACCAGGCTCACACTAGGACTGCCCTTTTGGTGAGCTCATATATAGACACTGATGAAGAAAAACACACATAGTACCACTAGCCAACAAATTTACCACCAGAGAGAAAAGTGATGTTTGGCATGAATCTGTATATATTTTTTCCCATCTGCATATCTCATAGGCATGATTATTGACTTGAGCATACTGAATGCGAGGTCAGGAGATTTGGTTCTGGTCCTAGCTGTCCCATTTATTGTAGATACTCAGTTTTTTTAATTATAGCCTTCCACTTTGGCTCACTGTGCATTCCAGTCATCAGAACCTGGAACAAAGCAAATTCTCAACAAGTACTTCAAGTACTTATTGAATAAATACATGAAATGATTGCCTCACAGTTATATGAACAGTGCTTGTTCTCAGTAGAGTTGAGGAGTGATAATCCCACATCGCTAGGCTTGGGGTTTTGTTTGGGGTTTTTTATTCCCATTGAAAATACAAGTTCCTAAATATTTAGTTATAGAAAACAGCTGCCTTTTAAAGTTGTCAAAGACTGTACATTTGTGTAATTTATCTTGCAATAGTTATTTGGGCTGATTTTTACATTAGCCTTTATTATGCTTTAAGCCAGTAATTGTCTTCTTACTATAGTCAATGCAAAGATTTAGGTCGGGGTCAACAAACTTTCTCTGAAAATGGCTAGATAATAAATATTTCAGCCTCGTGAGCCATATGGTCTCTGTTAAAACTATTCAACTCAGCCATTGGAGCACAAAATCAGCCAGACAAGATGTAGACAAGTGAATGGGTTGAGCTGGGTGCCAGTAAAAATTTATTTTAAAAAATAGATGGCAGGCCAGATTTGGGGCTGTCTAGTTTGCCAACCTCTGGTCTAGTATCTAAGTGACCACCAGAGAGCAGTGTGTCTATGATTATCATGTAATTGCAGGTGCTTTGTAGGTAGTTAGTGCTCAGTACTACTTTGAGAAGCTAAAAGAACTTTTTAAGCTGCACTAGTCACCATGCTGTGCTCCCTACATAACATAATGGGAAACAAGATGACAGCCGTGATTGCTTGTGTCCAATGGCACACCTGAGAAAATAGTTTATCAAGAAACACACTCAGGAGGGCTAATTGGTCCATGCAGTCCCTTCCTTGATAATGTTAACACAGGCAATGCAATAGAAGGTGTTAGAATAGGATGTTCCTTTTGGGTTTGGGTCATATTGGTTAACCTACAATATATTAAAGTTTCTGCAATAATAAACTATGAGCTATAAGATCACATTAATGACAAAATGAGAAGCACACCTGAGTGATCTCTGTCAAGTTGAACACATTGAGAAAAGGTCTTAGCAGAAGCTCATTTTAGAGCTGATTTTTTGAGAGCAGAGCATGTAGAGGGGAAGAGAAAAGAAAAGGAATCCCAGGTAGGAGAGAAAACATATGCAAAGCCATAGAACAAAGCCAAATAAAAGACAAATAGATTAGCTTACATGGAACGGTGGGTAAATAACAAGACACAATATCAAAGATTTGCACAAGACCTTGCTCACTCAGAGTTCCTCTTCTTTGTACACGTTATTTAACTTGAGAACTAGAACTAGAGTCAAACAAAAAGTTCTAAAAAGCAAACCGTGTGCAATGCAATGATTTGTGGAAATGGTTCTTCCTAAGCTTGTCTGCCAAAGGTGACTTTTTTTTTATGATGGGTAACAGACGAATGGCAACAAAAAAGTGAAATTCACATGAAATTTCCCATTGCTACCCTAGCTTTAACCCATCAAAATTCCATCAAGTAAAATTCTACCCAAGCAGCAGGGTATCCCAAGAATAAGACCTAAGCACAACAAGAATTTCCTGGATTTGCCAGTCATGCTGAACTACCTTCATTCTATGGTATACATATGGTAGGGTATAGTTCATCATGTGGCTGTCCCCTATACAGTCTTGAAGTGACAGAACCTGCAACAGGCCACAGCTATCAAAATGTAGCTGGTTTTAGTGGGCAGGTAAACCCCAGTAGCCAAATCTCCATTTAATTTTCACCTTCATAGAAAGCAAAGGTCATTTTTAAGGCAAGGGTCGAATAGCTAACCCATATGTTCGCCACTTGGAAAAGCCTCCTGTTTGCTATAGGGTTAGAGTTTTTTAGCCTTTCCACATGAAAAGCTGTTCCCAGGGCTGGGAATATTCAAATGCCTCTCAGGTCAAGGCATTACATATAGTTCAGAGATGGGGGTCTCTCTTTACCATTCATCCTGGAAAAACAAGTGTTAGGGTAGAAGGTGGGCAGAGGCTTTGGTTCACAGACCCATTTAAGAATTTGTGAGTTTAAAAAGAAGGGGGGGGATTTTTTAGTTAAAATAAAACTTTGGTGCCTGGAGAGTGCCTCGTGAAATGCACATTTCATTTTCCTAGCAACTCAAGTTGGCTAGATTTCTAGTTTTGTAGGGTCTCCAACGTGGCATAATTCAAACAAGAAAATGAAAAAAGGTTATTAATCAGTAAAAATTTAAAAAGCAGAGCAAAGAAACAAAACCAAATGGACAATAATAAGCCATGTAATCTTCTTATATGGCAAAAAAATCATCTCAGAGATTCTCTGTGATCCCATAATCTACCATACACTGCAGCTTTAAAAACCGAAGTCACCCATTACGTGGAAAATGCTTCACTGCGGACACAGAAAACACTTCCCAGATTGACCCTAATTGCGATTAGTAAATTGTTTCATTTCGTTTAAAACCCAGGCCTTTTCCTGGAAGACTGAGATGGAATTTGTCTTTGATGGAGAAGCAGGGAAGCAAGCGCTTTTGCTGGGCGAAGGCGCCAAGAGGAAGCACTGCCTCTCATCTCTCGCATCAGCTCTGCAGCGTGCATTCTTGAAGACAGAGTGACATCTAAAGGGATTTTGAAATAGCCAGGGCTGCTCTATGGCAGCAATACTGACAAAGTCAAGGGCATATCATATTTTGGAAAACTGATGAGTTTTCAGGTTTCCTGTGCTTGATTGTCCCAAGTAACCATGAAAAGAGGATCAAATTCCGATTTTAATGACATGCCTCAGGGTGCCCTCAGGACAACTGCCATTTTTATCTTAGATTCTGCAGGTCCTCAGTGAACAAAAGGGGGGAAAATAAGCTTTGAATAGATTCCTTACGCTCTTGTCAAAAGTAATCCAACTCTGAATATCTATATCCCAAAATATCATCATGCGGGCAGTTTTTATTAAACTAAAGAATTAATAGAGCAGAATATTTAAAATGGGGTTTCAGTTATTGATTCTCCAATTAGATCTCGTGTTCCCTAGGTGCTGTGTATAATAATGGTTTTCGCTCGGTCTCCTGCGCTCGCTGGCTTGCGCTCCCTGCCTCTCTTCCTCTCAGTGTCTCTGTGTTTCTCATAAGCAAGCATACTCTGAAGACACTTGTGATGCATAATGACCAGATCTGGGAAGCAAAGGCTGCATTTGTGGGTTCCGATTATGCTTTTGAAAAATATCCCGACCCCCAAATTTAGTCTTTTCCAAGCTTACAATCCCCACTCTCCTTCCTTCTGCATAAAAGCATTTTTTTATTTTGGCGTTGACTTTCCTCTTATGTGACAGCTTAGCCAAAGAGCAGGGCCTGTGTGCTTGTTAACTGCACCCTGATGTTAACAATGGCTAATTACTTTTACTACTGATGTGCTCTGGGGCATTATTTTCTTTCTGTGCACTTTCCTACTGAACTATTGTCATTACTCAGAGGACCGAGAAAAACAAAAGCAAACAACAACAACAAAACAACAACAACAGCAACAAGGAAAAGTGAATGCATTTGCCTTGCCATGGCTGAAAGCAGAGTCCATATCCTAGATCTCATTTTTCTCCGCTTTCTTTAATTGTACCTTCCTTCGGAAGTAGGAATGCCTTCCGATGCATTTTTACTTATTTATGAAAAAGAGTATAAAATCATGCAAGGCTCCCGGGATCCTCTATCACATTTATAACCATGATGCCCCAGTGAACTGCCGAAGCACAGATCAGCTGCAGACCGAGAAGTTACTCTTTCTTCTTTACAGAAGCTGAGTCGAAGTGGTAAAACAGTTTGTGGTGTATTCCCTTTTCGATAAAAGCGCCTCTGGAAAGGAGAAGTGTGTGCATTTCTCCATTTGCACCATAGTATTTCCAGTTTTATTGGAGTTGGGGGGCATGGCAGGGAGGGGAAGCGATGAGAAAGGATCACATTAGCCCAGAGAAAGCGATGATCAGAGAACATTTGCAGTGGGATAGCATTTGCAGCAAAAGTGTTATTTTGCCTGAAGATAGAATTTGCTCACACAACTGATTTTCTGTGATTGTTTTTATATAAAACACCCACCCTAGACCCATTCGCACATCTACCCAAACAACAATATTTCACGTTCACGTCAAAAGAAGTTGGCATAGAAAATTCAGAACAAAACATGGAACCTGAGGCATTGAAATGACAAATAATGACAGGACCTTTCAGCTCATCTTAATAAAGACGATTAAAGCAACATGTAACCTAAGATGTACGTTAATAAAACAAGCGTTGAAAAATAATAACTTGACTACCCAAATAACGGACGTATATCTTACATTTCAATTAGTCTTCTGCCAATGCTGTCTTTTTTTCAACACTTCCGAATATATTGCAATCGTAGAAAAATGATGATTACCAAACCCGAGTGTTCTTGAAAATACGACTGTTTGGGTTGTTGTTTGAAAATAAGTCATCTTTCGTATATGGTAATTTTTCATTCCAACCCACCTCAATTAGAGCAAGGATCAATCATTGTGTGTTCAGACGCTGCTCAGTTTCCCAGGGCTGTCTGTGCCCACAGTCTGCCTGCCTCAGAGGGCTGGAATTCTGATTAAAAAAAAAAATCAGAAATGTAAAGGTGGGAGTAAAAAACCTTGGGGCGGGCGACAATAATAAATAATATTTAATTAAATAATAATTATTAAATAATAATAATTATTAAATAATAATAATTAGAATCGTCTTTATTTCTTCTAATTCACAGACAAGTGTTTAGGGTGGGAAAGAAATCGGCTTCCCACTAAAAATACAGCTTAAACTTCGTTGCTAAAATATTTCTTCGAGTATGGGTTAGAGATTCTTATTTTGATTCTTTTGTTCTTCCAGTAGTTATTTTTTGCACTAAGATGTTGAACGTTTAGCCGTTTTCCTGCAGGAGAGAAACTATGCTAATACAATAGGGCTTTGTTCCTGCTTCTTGACCGAGTTGAGCAATAGCAACGTGAAAAGAAACAGTAGAAGTAAGGAAGCAGACTGATGGCATCACTGAGCTATTATGCTGTATTCGCTTTCCCATTCAATTTGTAAGTCTGGCTCAGGTCTCGTTCAGATGTAAAACTGTAATTTTATGTTGCCATATCGGAATTTAAGGAAGTTGTTTCTTTTATAAAGGAAACATCTTGAAGATAGGGTTTATGAAAGGGTACAAAGGTAAGCAGTGAAAACTCTATCAGAAGAAATATCTCTGAGAAGGATTATACTAAGCTATACCACTTAGGCTTCTTTCAATAGCTGTAAATAGAATCCCAAAACGAAAATGTGGGCCAGTGCATGAATCCAGCAAAAAAAAAAGGAAAACCTTAAATTTTAAATTTTAAATCAAAGCATCACCAAAAGTCTGCTGGCTTGGTATTTTTAAAGAGGTGAAAAAGCCTCGGATTAGAAAACAAATCATTTCAAGATTCTATGGTATATTTCAGCGAGAGAGGGAGAAGGGCAGAATGCGAGAGCAAAAACACTTGAGAGTGAGGCTGCCGATTGCCAACTGCAATTTTATTATTTAGCCTCTATGGATTTTTTTCCTGTGTCGTATAGATGATAGACTTGACTCAGACATAAATTTTTTATCTTGGTAAAAATTAAATAAGGCTTGAGAAATACCAAAATTCAAATAATGTTTTTTTAAAAGATTTTCTCAGGAGTTTCTACAAGTTTACGTCTAAATTATTCGGGCACAATTTGGACTTTCCATTATGAAATATCTGCTTTTCCTTGTGTTAAAACAATAATCCATAATATTCCCATTGATTTAGGCAACTCTAGTGTAGAAGCCAAAATGAAGAGAAGGACAAAGCACTTATCTAGCAGACTTTAATTCCACGAGCCATGCCCAAAAGCAGGGTCCCAAGCACTATTTTCTCCTTGACGTGAGAACGGTCATTAACAGCCAGGGAGAGTACCTACAAGGGGCGCTTCGAACAGACTGCCATCAGTTTAAGTCCTAACAAACTGAACGATGCAGAAACTGATGAATTCCACAGCAGGCATTTCCACATATTCATCCATATTGGGAATAGAAAATACAAGATGTAATTACAATGTTGGCTGAGTTCAGCTGACGCTATTTCTATCCTGAGTTACCAACCACTTTCACTCCCGACTACACAAGCCCCAGCCCCCAAAAGGAGGGTATCTTTCCCTAGTTCTAATTTTAACTTGAAAAATCACATCTCAGGAAACCCAATATCTTTTTTAAGAGTAAGAACAATAAAAAAATGTATAATATATTCAGTTCATAGCAGAGTGAATCGTTGGGGCAACTTCCAAGATATGAAAATATATCTGTTAAAGCTTAGACTTGGCTTTGTCAGAAAAGCAGTATTAAAAATAGCGAGGTGATTATATAACTGTGGGAGGGAAATGTAAGGCATTAGCAAACAATGAAGGAAGGAAAAAAATAAATCTAAATACCATCTTTATGAAGGTATCAAGAAATGAATTGTCCCAGAACAAGAGTGTAAGTTTCCAGCCAATGAGGAATCCATACAAGAAGATAGATGTATTTTCATTGGAACTAATGAAACACAGGTCACTGATAAATACTTGGAATGGCCTTATGTCTTCTCTCAAAGTATCACCCTAGGCTATTTTCTTTCTTGTCCTGACTGTGGATTTAGAATAGGTATCCTTAGCACCATTTTGCAGAGTGACAAAGCTGTGGCCTACATTTAATTCTCCTAATTTTCTTAACATCAACTCAGACTTCTCATCTTTTTCCTTTTTTTTTAAATACCCTAAACCCCATCTAACATAAAAGATGCATAAGTGTTTTCTAAGTGTCTGCTGAATCAGGAAACAATTTAATAACTAACTCTGTTGGTAAAGATGTGCAAAAAAAAATATTCTCAAAGCCCATTTCAAACTTCTGTCTCGATCATTTTTATTACAGATGCTACCTGTAATCAGAATACATCCCAGACTGGCCACAGCGTTCATCTATTCAATAAATATTAATCGACCACCACGGCGTGACAGGTGTGCACAAAAATGAATATAACACGATTTGTGCTCTCAAGACCCCCAAAGGACTGCAAGACAGTGTCCCTATAGTTATAAAATGATATGATAAGTATAATAATAGACACAGCCACAGGATACTACAGTAGTTCCAAGGAAGAATACAAAATACAGCAGGAAGATGAGGGAGAGATTCAGAAGCAGGTAAAAAGGGAAGGGAAAGGGCAGGGGCAGGGATTTCAAGCAGAAGGGTTGCATTGGGGTCCCCAAAGAAATTGGCAAGGGGAAAATGTGCATGGCGGTCCAGGGGAAACCACAAATAAGCTTCCAAGAGTTTTCTCCCAACCAAGTCACACACGATCCATTTAATTCTCCCAGGGGCTTTGTGCCAATACATGTGAAATGTTGTGAACCTGGGAAGCTTGTACTGGGAGTAGTCACGGAGGCACCCTTTACCGAGAACCTACCAACACTGCAGACTCTCAGAAGGAAAACAGGTGCTCAGCATAAACCATATGATTTTCATAGTTTTCAGCTCTGTGAATGGTTGAAACCCTCCTGAAATCCACATTTCCAGATGCAAACCAGGGACAATCTTGTCACCAGGCCTTTCAAATGAGAGCTGTTAGACCTACTGGATCAACCCTCTTTTACACAAAGGGTTAACATGAATAGCTTCAGATAAGCAAAAACCAACTGAAGGCTTTTAAGAGTAAAAGGAAGATCAATTAAATGTTAGGCTAGAAGGAGAAACGTCCTGGGTATGGACACATGAAGCCACATTTCCGTGTGGCTAGAAAGTGGGAGTCAGGCAAGAGTTGGCTGAGGCTAGATCAGGAAAGGCTTTGAAATTTCAGAAGTTTAGTTTTTATCCATGGGAGGTGGTGAACTAATGAAGAGTTCTCAGTAGGAGAAGGCCACAGTTGTCCAGAAAATCTAATATTTTTAATTGATAAGAATCACAAAAGAGAAACTGCTCCTCCTTTCCCTCACCATAGCAAGACAATATAATGTGTGGTAAAGAGTGTAGACCTAAGCTCCACACTCCAACGCTCTAATCCCAGATTTGCCACCTACTAGCTGTGACCTTGAACAAGTTAATGCCCTGTGCTTCAATTTACTCACCTCTAATAATAGTTGGTCCTTTCATGGGCGTTTATGTGGGAATTAAATGAGCTACCTAATATTTTATCAATTGGAGTCACCATTGACTGTAAGACACAACAGAAGAAAGAAAACACTACCAATTAAACAATGGCTCACTGCCTTCTTATCACTTAAAATTTTTGTTTTAGTTACGAGTTAGACATAGCTTTTCCCCAACATTACTATTATGCATACATAAAAGGGAAAACACAATGAAATAAATTGGTTGTTGCTTTACAGGAAAACATCCAAATTATGAGCAGTCCTCCTACAACATTTGCTTGACTAACACTACATTTTACTGGCTTTTCTTGCTTCTCTGAACACACATTATCTTTTGGTTTCAGCACTGACCCACACCATAATCATATTTACAGCGTTACCACTGAAACTCAACGTAGGTACCAGAACTGCGTACAGCTCAGCCGAAATGATAACGGTGTGAACAGCCAGGCCTCCCCCAGGTCATGCGCACACATAGGCAACAATGAATGTGCCATGGCTTCTGCCTGGCTGACAGCAATTACAAGATGCCTCAGCTCATAACACATATTCCATTTCCAGAGATGTTAAAGCTTGGGCGGGGTGGGAGATATGCATCTCAAAATAAATGAAAGGCAGTAACAGAAGCGGCGGATTATTATAAGCCTATGGAAGCTTCAGCCTCTCAGTCTTAGGCCCTTTCCAAAGCCCTGCTGGGAGCCCTAGGAATGTATTCACACGGTCACATTGTTCTGAAAATTTTGTTTATCTATTAAAAAATAAAAAGTAGTTAAAAATCAATGATCTAAACTTCTACTTAAAGAAGTTAGAAAAAGATAGTATTAAACCAAAAGTAAATAGGAACAAAAAAAGCAAAAACAAAAAAAAGAAAGAAAGTAAACAGAGAAAACAATACTATAAGTTAGGAAATCATTGAACTAGAAAACAGTTAAATATAGAAAAAAAATCAACAAATTCAAAAGTTGGTTCCTTTAAAGGATTCATAAAATTGATAAATCCTTCAGAAGACTGATCAAGAAAAGAAATGAGAGAAAATGCAAATAGTTAACATCAAGAATAAACATAGAATATCACTTAACAAATATTTAGAAAGATAAGAGGATACTGTGAATAACCCTATGCCAATAAATTTGACAATTGAAATGAAAAATTCCATGAAAAACACAATTTAGCACAACTGATAAGGAATAAATGGAAAATCTGAAATGACCCTGTATGTAATAGACAGATCCTAATAATTACCTAACACTTGTCCCCACCTCCTAGTATTCATGCCTGTGGGTAATTCCCTTCCCTTCAGAGTGGGTGGGATGGGACTCGCTTCTAACAAAGTAGAGGGGATGTCAATTCCATGATTATGTTATGTGAGATTGTGACCTCTGTTGTGCTAGCAGACTCTCTACATTCTCATTTGCTGGTTTACTGAAATTGCCCCATAGAGAAGCTCACATGACAAGAACTGAGAAGACCCTCCAACCAACAGTCAGCGAAGAAGTGAGGCCCATATTTCCTGAAAGGAACTAAATCCCATCAACACCCATATATGCTTGGAAGCAGATCTTTCTCCTGTTGAGCCACAGATGAGACCTCAGTCCTGTCCAACACCTCAGCTGCACTTTTGTGAGAAACTCTGAGGGAGAGAACTCAGCTAAGCCATGCCTGCCTTCGTGACTCACAGAAAGTGTGAGGTAGTAAATAACTAATGTTTTTAAAAGCTGAATTTGTGGTAATTAATTATACCTTGGAGAAAGGCCTCACTGAGAATAGGGTACATTGAACTGGAGATTCCTCACACAGCCCCTTTTCCCATCTGTTCCAGTTCAGTTTATGTATGTATGTATGTATGTATGTATGTATATTTTTAAAAGGTTTATTTATTTCAGAGAGAGAGAGAGAGAGAGAGAGAATGAGCATGAGGGGCAGAGGGAGGGAGAGAGAATCTCAAGCGGACTCCACACTGAGAGCGGAGCCTCACTGGGGGCTCAACCCTACCACCCTCAGATCACGACTTGAATGGAAACCAAGAGTCCCATGCTTAACCAACCGAGCCACCCACATGCCCCTCACCTGTCCCTGTTCTAATAGCAAACACTGTCCTTTCTTCGACTGATCAGTCCATTTCCTCAGGCCACAGGGTGGCTTTCTCCAGTATGAAGGGGGATGAAAACAATTCATGAGAGGGACAGGGGATCAGTTGGGTCAGGGTACCTTGGGGATGTAGGGTGTGTTAAAGTTCTCCCTGGAGGCAGCACAGGGCAGGGGAAGCAGAGACATACTCAAGATGTCCTGTTCTATCTCTTAGAAAACCATCCCAGGGGTGCCTGGATGGCTTAGTTGGTTAAGCAACTACATTTGGCTCAGGTCATGATCCTGGAGTCCCAGGACTGAGTACCACATCAGGTTCCCTGCTAAGTCTGCTTCTCCCTCTGACCCCTCTGACCCCTCCTCCTCATGTTCTCTCTCTCTCATTTTCTCTCTCTCAAATAAATAAATAAAATCTTTTAAAAAAGAAAGCCATCCCAGCAATAAACAAATACAAGTCATTTTTTATTGAATGTTCAATAATATTCTCACTTCAAAAGTTCAGGCCCAGAAGACTTCAGTGGTACATCTTATCAAACAGCTAAGGAAGAAATAACACTAATCCTACAAAAACTTATTTCAGCATACGGAAGAGGGTTTTATGAGACCAACATAACCTCAAAATCAAGATCTGACAAAGTTTTTACAAGAGAAGAAAATTACAGACAAATACATTTCCTGAAGATTTATATTAAAAATCTTTAACAAAATATAAGCAAATTAAATTCAGATATATACGTTTGAGAAAACATACCATGACCAAATGGTTTTATTCCAGGAATGAAATTTTGGATTAACATTTGAAAATCAATCAGTGTAATTCACAGCAGAAGAAATGGTGGGGAAAGATCACCTAAATACAAGTAGAAAAAAAAAATTGGCAATGCCGATGTATGATAAAAACTCTCAGCAAGCTAAGAACAAAAGGGAATTTCTTCACCCTGATAAAGTTATATAAGAAAAGTCAGTAGCTAATGTCATTTGATGGTTAAAAGTTAAGACTGAAGACGAGGCAAATATGACTGTTCTCACTACTTCTTTTAACATTACATGAGAAGCTCTAACTAGTGTGATAAAGGAAGACAAATACATAAAAGACGTAACTATTGAAAAAAATAGTAAAACTGGAATTGGTCATAGACAATATAATTGTGTACGTATAGAACCCTATGGAATCCACACAAAAAATGACAACTGATAATTGAATTTAGTAAGGTTACAGAATACTAAAAATCAATTTCATTTCTATTACTAGCAATGAACAATTGGAGCATGAAATTTTTTTAAAATGCAATATACAATAGTCCCCCAAAATATCAAATATCTAGAAAAAATTTAATGAAAATGTACAAGAACACTATACCAGACACTATAAAACACAGCTGAGAAAAGTTAATAAAGATGAACATAGATGGAGAGATATATCATATTCATGAATTGGACTCAATAGTGTTTCTTTGTCCATTTTTCCCATGTTTACCTGTATTGTCTACCCAATGTGATCCCTATCAAAATTCCACCAAGCTTTTTTGAAGCAATTGACAAGTTAATTCTAAACCTTAGATGGGATCTAGAATAGCAAAATGGATCTTGAAAAGAAGAATAACCCAGAGGACCTGTATTACCCGATTCCAAGAATTATTATGAACACAATAATCAAGACACTGTGCTACTAGTATAAGATATTAAATCAATGGAAAAGTCAGTCAAGAAATAGACCCTTATATAGAAGGTCAATTGATTTTGCACCACAGTATCAAGTTAATGGGGAAAAGAAATCTTTTTAACAAATGGTGCTGGAACAACCTGATAGCTATGTGAAAAACTAATAACAAACCTGAGTCCCTATTTCACTCCACACACAAAAGTTTTTTTCGAAATGGATCATAGACCTAAACAAACAAACAAAAACCCCAGAACCATGAAGCTTCTAAAATAAAACAGATATAAGAGTATGTTTTTGCAAACTTGAGCTAGGCAAAGATACCTTGGACAGGATACAAAAGGCAATAACCATAAAAGAAAAATTTGATAAATTAAACTTCATCAAAATGACATTTTTCTGCTTATCAAAAGACATCGTTAAGAAAATGAATAGGCAAACCACAAACTGGGGGAAAAAATCTAAAACATGTATGTATATTGTCTGTATATTTGAAAGGCCATGTAAATATATATATGTAGTAAGAATACATTAAAAAGTCCTACAAATCAAGAATAAAAAGACAACTGGGCACCTGAGTGGCTCAGTGGGTTAAAGCATCTGCCTTTGGCTCAGGTCATGATCTCAGGGTCCTGGGATTGAGGCCCCTGCGTCGGGCTCTCTGCTCAGCAAGGAGCCTGTTTCCTCCTCTCTCTCTGCCTGCCTTTCTGCCTACTTGTGATCTCTCTCTGTCAAATAAATAAATGGGATCATGCCCCATGTTGGACTCCCTGCTCAGTAGGGACCCTGCTTCTCCCTCTCTTCCCTGCTCATGCTCTCTCTCCCTTGCCATCTCTGTTTCTCTCTCAAATAAATAAATGAAATATTAAAAAAAAAGACAACTAAATTATAAAAGAGCAAAAGACTGGGACACTTTACAAAAGAATAAACAAATGGTCAAAAGCACCATTCTGTGTTCAATATAGGGAAAATGTAAATTAGATCCACATTATGATACCACTTCATACCCACCATAGTGAAGAAAATTTAAAATATTGAAAATGCCAAATATGGGTAAGGATGTGGAGCAACTAGAACTCTCAACAGTGGTCGAACACGTAAAATGGCGCAATGACTTTCAAGAACAGTGTGGCAAGTCCCTGTAAAGTTAAATATACATTCTTTACAAACCTGGAATTCCATCTTAGGTTCTTGCCAGAGAAAATAAAAATTATCCACACAAACAATTGCACTAGACTGTCAATAAGTCAAAATCTGGAAACAACTGTTTACAATCCATCTGTAAAACAATGGATAAAAAAATTGTATTATATTTGTAGAATGGAATGCTACTCAATAATAAAATAGTGACGCACAAATTCAAACAACAACACAAAGGAATGTCAAAAACATTAAGATATGGAAAACAATCGTGATGCAGAAATATATTGCATGTTTTCATTGGTCTGAATTCTGATAATTGGCAATGGAAGTAGGAAGTGGTTGAATTCAAACATGAAGTGGGACTTGACAAAAAGACATGAGCAAATTTTCACGGTAGTAAAAATGTTCTGTTTTTTGGGGGAGCAGAACTTACAGGTTAGAAAGAATTGTTAGATCTCATCAAATGGGTAACTGAGATGTGTGTATTTCATTGTATGTTAATTATATGCCAGTTAAAAATTTTAAATTTGAAGTCAGCAAGCATATATTGAAAATCTACTATTTAGAAGACACTATTGTGCTGTGAAAACACCACATTTTTTAAATTGAGAGGAAGGTAGATAGATGCACGCCCTTAGCCAGGTAGCCCTCTTTGTGACAGCTGGTAAGTTAACAAAAATTTTATCAAACCTGTATATTCACCCCAACTGCACAATTAAGAAATATTTTTGTCCTTAAAATTCACAAGAAAAAAACAATTAGACTTATTTCTCCAGACTAAATAGAAAAACACCTGCCAAGAAATTAGTTTCCTTGAAATGAAAAATCCAGGCCTTTCAACAGGTAGAAAACATCCAAAGTAAGTAAGAAGTCAACAGGGGAGGGAGGATAAGGTTGATCACATAAAGGCCTCTGGCTAAGATACCTGTGACCTCTGCGAGCCCTAAAGTGACTGGCCCTGTCATTGTTATCACTCATGGCTCCCACCAAGTTTCTCACCAAGACCAAGGCCTTATCCAATCATCACTCACTTTGCAAGCAAGATAGTGGGAAAACCTTTTCCACATGCTTTCAAAATGCTGCACTAGGTAATTTCATTTGATTTAGTGACTTAGTTACTGCAATAAGGGGGACTCTATATGGAAGAATTTGAACTTAAGTTACCCTGATCAGTTTTTATTTGTATTTTTGTGAGTTTTTTGCTGCTGCTTAACTTAAATGCGTTAAAATGAAATCAGCTAATTTAAATATTTTCTGGGATCAAGCCTTAGAATGATCTACCTTTGCCTTTGATTAAATATTTTTACCACCATTTCTTCATCCTTCTGGAGGCTTTCTGTGGTTGAAGAAATATTGTGCACTATTTTATAAGCCACTTGGAAGCCATGAGGATATACCACTTGGTACACAATACATAGGTGCCCGATAAATATTTGTTGCCTGAGTAAATGAATAAATGTCATGGTCCTAACCAACATTTCATAATGCCTTGTCCTAAATCCAGAACTGAACATGGTTCAAAATACTGTTCGAATTATGGGCTTTGGGGTCAGTCTGCAAAATCTCAATTCCCAGTTTTCAAAATTATGAGATTATGAGATTATGGGCAAATGGTTTAATTTTTTTTTTTAGTCTGGATTTTATCCTCTGTAAATGCAGATTAAAAACTATTCACACTTGAGGCACCTGGGTGGCTTAGTCAGTTGAGCATCCAATCTTGGTGTCAACTCAAAGACTCAATGGTCATGAGTTTGAGACCCATGATGGGTGTGGAGCCTATTAAAAAAAAAAAGAACTATTCACACTATTCACACTTATAATGTGTACAAAACATTTTGTAGCTGACTTGTAAAATCTCTCAACAAGTACTTGTTGCTACTATTTTTGTTCCTATTACTGTTTTGCATTCTTTAGTTATATCTGATAGCAACGGCCCAAACTCTGGAGCTAACACTCTCTGGCCATTAGTTTTCACGTCTATGCGTTTACCAGTAATATGATAGCACCGACTGCACAAGGTTGTAAGGGGGATCAAATAAGTTACCAAGTGACGTGCCTAGAACCGTAAAAACATCAGTAGAGTTCGTTGCTTGTGATGGTGGCATTACATGGTACGTACACCCGGGTAGGAGTGCCCTCAGTGTCATCTGGGTTTGAATCCCAGCTCCACCCAATATTTTGCTCTGTGTTTTTGAGCCAGCTCATCCACCATCCTGTGTTTCATCGTCCTCATGCTCAAAGAGAAAATAGTAACAGTACCCATCACGTGAAATTTCAGTTAGGATCAATGGAGAACTGAGTGCGCGTAAAGCACTTAGATGACGGCCCCAAGGAAAACAAGTAGGTAGCAAGTGTTTGCCGGTATTGTGAGGGAGCAGCTGTCATCACCACCATTTCTGCCAAAGGAATCCATACTTAACAGTCGAAAACATCAACAGATAAAAGCTCTGTCTTGAATGAACGCACAGGCGAGATTTTCATGTAGCATTTCTTTCATTCCCAAACCTAATAGTTCATGGTTTCAAGGTCCTAAATCTCATAGCTGTTTTGTTTTGTTTTGTTTTGTTTTTTCAATTTCTTATCCACCTAAATAGTTCAAAACCTCCCACCAACAAAGGCAACCCTTCCACATTAGCTTTGGAGGCCATTTTCACACAAATTCAGTTATTTCTTTAAAGCTAAAAATATAACTATAAATCCTGTTCCATAAAGATCAAGACATGTGAGTTCTGTGCCTGAAATTGTCACTAAATTAAAAGTCCTTGGTTTATTCATCAGTTGTCTGAGTTGTGTACATTATTCCTCAATAAGTATGTCCACAAACTAAACTATAAACGTAGGTACACCTAAGGCTACATGTGAAAAATAAACCAACTCAGGGCACCAAATAAATACTCTACATTGGTTGTAATTACCATTATTAAAATTCCAAGAAACTCCATCAGGGATGTGGCTGTAGTTGACCTTCAGCAGTATTGGCTAAAGCTGGCTATTATAAACTAGCCATGCCTCCTTAATTCTGTCTAGTGAGCAAGCATTATTCAACAGTTACCAGAAAAATAAAATAAAATTAAAAGACCCCAAAGTTGAGCAGGAAGAGCTATTAGAGACCAATCTGGGTAAGGAAAAAATGATAGTAAAAGATGTTAAATAACTTGACCAACACTATAAATTTATTTGGGGTAAATTTAGAAGTCAATTATTAGTGATAGTAATAAGAATGTCTTATTCAGAAAGCCCTTCACAGTTTTCAGAGAATTTTTAGACTACTGTATTTATCTTCATGGCAACTTGTTGAGGTAGAAAAAGAAAAAGAAGTATCATTATCTACATTTTACAACTACAGAAACAGGCTAAGAGTAGTGACATGATTAACCAAAGTCACCCGGAAAGTGCATAGCAGAGTGGAGATCAGAAGTCAGTTCACCTGGATTCCTGTTTCCTGCTTTTATCTACTGTCTTAGACTAAGTATCAAGTCATCTAATAAAAGAAAAGCTATGAATTATTATGGCCTGAATGTATACTCTCAAATTTCATGTGTCAAAATCCTAACTCTCAAAGATGGTGGTATTAGGAAATAGAAGCTTCGGGAGGCACTCAGGTCATACAGGTGAAGGCTTCAGGAATGTGATTGGTGCTTTATAAAAGAAGCTCTGGAGAGAATCCGAGCTTCTCCACCATGTGAGGACACAGTGAGAAGGCACAGACTGTGAACGAGGAGGAGGGCCTTCAGCAGAATGTGATTATATTGGTGCCTTGATCTTAGACTTCCCAGAACAGTGAGAAATAAATGTCTACTGCTTACAAGCTACCCAGTCTGTAGTATTTAGTTATAGCAGACTGTAAGACTATGGCATTATGTTTCCTTTTTTTTTAAAAGATTTTGTTTATTTGAGAGAGAGAGTACAGGAGAGGGAAGGTCAGAGGGAGAAGCAGACCCTCTGCCAAGCAGGGAGCCTGATGTGGAACTCAATTGCAGACTCCAGGATCATGACCTGAGCCAAAGACAGTTGCTTAACCAACTGAGCCACCCAGGTGCCCAGACATTATGTTTCAAGAGTGTGGCTTCACTATTATTTTTGTGGTAGGAAGAATACAGAGTATTTCTTTTGTATTTTCCTCATATTTTAGAGATGGAAGGATCTCTGAGACTTTATCTCTTTTATCCTTCTGTGTCAGAGCAGGATTTCACATAGGTCATATCTGGTGGACCAGGCATCTATTTGAAGATAAAGTGTTTTTCTAAATCCTCAGGGAATGTAGTCTCAACCAACATCATCCACAATGTTGGTCTTTTATACTTTACCTTCTATTTTATAGAACTCATAGAAAATTAAGATTTCTTCTGCATCCTAATTCAGAATAATGCAACTATTCTAACAGCATAGAGTGCTTTAGAGTATCAATATGCATTTTGTTTTAAAACAGCAGAAATAATTGGTGGTTTAAATACTTATAAAGGCCCTGATTAACCTAACATTATCAATGAACCACATCTCTCAGGCTATTGTGATTGGCTCAATGATGGGCACATAAACTAGTCTGGACCAATGAGACAGCAGGAGATGGCTCCAAGGCTTCTGGGAAAGGAGAAATGTTTTCACTTCCTGCTGGATGTGGAAGAAAAGGCATAGTGAGTGCCTCAGGAGCTGTTCAAAGCACTTTGAGTCAGTAGCCCTGGGTGAAAGCCAACACTAGAAGTTTGGAAAACAGCAACAACAAAACCAGGAGTTTGGTGAAATGGTTGGTGCACAGTATACAGACTTGTTTAAAACATATCCTATTTATTCTCTTTAAGTGACTTGAGCCAATAAATGCCCTTAACTTTTTAGTCATTCTGAGATCAAGTTCCCAGTTTTAATGGAGTGTATGGTGTGTGTGTGTGTGTGTGTGTGTGTGTGTGTGTGTGTGTGTGTAGCAGGCAGCCAATGCTGGCCCTTCCATGAGGCAGAGGAAACAGAGAGAGGGATGAGGTCTTTCTCTGGCCACACAGACAATGACATGTGGTATTACTAGGCAATATATCTGTGGCCTGCCCAGCCGGAGATAGCCAATGATACACTGGCAGGACCCAAGGGGGGTGGAAATGCTGCCCACTTCCCTGGGGGAGGCTTTTTCTTCACTTGCCCAATGGTCCAAGGACATAAAAGATGCAGAAAACGCAAACTTTGCTATGAAGGTCTTTAAAAGCCAGTACATTGGCTACCCAAAGCTAAAACTCTAGGAGCTAGTAGATCAGGCCATCATGACCTAGAAACACAAAAACTTTGCTACTCAGTCATACCCGTGACTATTGATGCTTAAGGATAAGAGATGTCTCCCGATAGAGCCACTGATAGGGGAGTAGCCATCTTTTTTTTTTTTTTTTGAGCACTTTTCCTTTTTTATTTCACAAGCTTCAGGTACTCAAAATAGTAGATAAAAACCCTACATTGGAAACAAGAGTGTGAGAGAATTTTATCTCCATCAATCTACTTCCACCCTTGCTTAATGGAGAGTCGACCTGCTTCTGTGGCCTGTCTCGCTACAGAAAATTCAACTGCAGCTGCTAAAAGTTCTCAGAGCTCATAAGAGGACTGTTGAAGATTGTCCAAGCTTTAATTTACCCATCCTAAGACTAACAATCAGTTATTATAAGTTGGATCCTTGAAGAACAACTCTGCTACCCAGTTCCGGTAGACAACAAACTCCGCCACATCCTTGGCTTCTAGAACTCACCACTCTCCTTAAACCACAACATTCCCTACCAGACATCCTGTGGTTCGGGACCCACATCTCTGCTGAGGCTGGTCCCCGGCAATTCCCTTTAACAGTAACTATAGCTTATTGCTGCATGACCCCTCCCTTTCCTCATATTACCTACAGTAGGAAATAACATGTCCTTAGAATGACCCTTAGGAAATCCTTGGGTTAGCTGAGGAATCAGATCATCATTTAACAGAAGTTCTTGGATAGGATGTTTCATGGGAGATAGTCTGGCTTTTCTGTAAACCCATATGCACCACTAAGCCCCAGAAAGAAGCTGAGGAGAGATATATGTGGTTTTTCACTAATGCTTTTGGCCTTCCAAGTACAATTTTTTCCCCCTGAGCATCCCCCTCGTATTCTGCTTACCATATTCTACTTAACAGTGGGAGCACTCAGGAAGGAAGTGCTAGTGGTTAGTTCCATTCCAGCTGCTATAACAAAGCATTGTAGACTGGCTGGTTGTTAGACAGTAGAAATTGATGTCTCATAGTTCTGGAGTCCAGAAGACTGAGATCAGGATGCCAACATGGTCAAGTTCTAGTGAGAGAGAGCCCTCTTGTGGGTCATGGAGAGCTGACTTCTCATGGTATCCTCACACAGCAGAGAGCAGAGGGATACAAGTTTTCATGGTTGGTATAAGAGCACTAATTCCTGTCGGGGGCTCCACCCTCAGGATTTTATCTCATCCTACTTACCTCTCAAAGGTCCTACCTCCAAACACCATCACATACTGTATGTGCAGGGGGGTGGGGAGGAAGGGGTTCAATATATAAATTTGAGGGTCACAGGCATTCAGTCTGTAACACCAAGATACACTGAGATATCTTGGCCAGCTTAAGTACCTGATCCTTTGGAAAATGTGCAGCCCAGATTGCTAGATGTAGGAATATGACTCTAACCTCATATCTTTTTTTCATCATATGTTAGCTCTGAGTAAATCAGGAAAACCCCAGCCCATTTATATCTTCAGGCTAGTGCAGTACTCTCAACAGCTATAACATTTTGCCTCCTGTTGCCCTAAACATGTCTTATGTTATTTCTATAATATATAGAAGATAGTTTCACCTCTTTTCAATGTGTTCCCTAACACTGAAAATGTAGTCCCAATCTAATTTTTAAGTATACTCACTAGGGTTATGTATTTCATAACTGATAGTGCCGAGTTAAAGGGTAGCTTTCTCTATAGGGAACATTTTCTTGATTTGGGGCTTCAGTCAAGCTATCTCTTCCCAGTTCATAAGAGCCCCATGACTATTTTTCTAGAAAGTAGGTAGACTCTCAGAGGAGCAGAATGAATATCAGACATTGACACATTAATGAAAGGTAAATAAATAATTGTATTAATATGTGAACAACAGCTTTGAGTGAGTCATAAATTCTTTTTATCACTTAAGCCCAGAACAGACTGGCACTAGGGGAAAAAAAAATCAGAGACTCTTCTTTTCCTTCTTCCTGTAATTTTCTTGCAAATAGCACATTCACTGATGTTTTTGAAAAGCTTAGTTACTCAGATGAAAATTTAGAAGGAGAAGTAGGCCATAAGATTGAAATATTAATTGATAGCACCATATTTCCTGCAAGAAATAATCTCTTTCTCATGTTCAAAAATAAAACTAGGATCTCTTATTGTTTCAGGTAACCAAATTCAAATAGTTACTAGGCAACTATATGTGGCATTTTGTAGACCATGTAAAGAAACAACATACCATTTCTGATCTTAAAAGCACACAAACTTCATCAGAAAAATAGTAAAGGTTTATAAATGCTAGAATATAGTCATTTTTCTTTAAAATAAAGAGTCACATTTTTTGAGACCAACAAAAAAGGTTTTACGTTTTCTCTGTCTTTTTTATATATAATAATTTATTTGATTTTTTCAGTGTCCCACGATTCATTATTTTTGCCCCACACCCAGTGCTCCATGCAATAAGTGATCTCAATACCCACCACCCGGCTCGCCCATCCTCCCACAGCCCTCCCTTCCCAAACCCTCCTTTCCTTTCTCAGAGTCCAAAGTCTCTCATGTTTCATCTCCCTCTCTGATTTACCCCAGTTCACATTTCCTTTCCTTCTCCTAATATCCTCCATGTTACTCCTTAGGCTCCACAAGTAAGTGAAACCATATGATACTTGATTTTTTTCTGCTTGGCTTATTTCACTTAGCATAATCTCCTCTAGTCCCGTCTATGTTGATACTAAAGTTGGGCATTCATCCTTTCTGATGGAGGCATAATATTCCATTGTCTATATGGAGATGGAAACTTCATATCTGGTCTGTCGAAATTAGGTAAGATTTCCAGAAGGAGTGCTCTGGGAAATTCTGAAGTAAGTCAGTGAGGAAATAAGTTCATTGATTAATTAAGTTACGTGTTAACAATGGAACTAAGAAGCTCCCGAATGAGAGTATAATAAATTATTGCACATAATAAATAAGTAAATAGTATATGCACAAGTAATAAATACATGAAACTTTGCAGCCGTTTCATTTGGAAGGTTGTTGCCCTCAACAAGAACACCTGATGTTACCCTCTGGCAAGATAACTGTGAAGTTGAGTGCAAGTGGTTTAAATTAAGAAACAGCTTGTGGTATTAAAATTAAGACACTTCTGAATAAAGCAACAAGACATGTCACAAACTTCACAGAGCTATAGAGCCTTTCATATGGTTCAGGAAATACAGGAGCAGGATTCTCTTTACTTATTCATTTGATATGCATTCATTAGGTACCCACTGTCTACCTCATGTTGCACTAATTAATAGGAAGGTGTAAAAGAAAGCATGGAAAGAGTCCTGTCCCGACAGGTTGCCTAATATCTAAGAGGTGAAATAAAATGTGTAAAAATAAAGTGGGAAGAAATTTCTGAACAAAATATGAGAAATTGAGAAATGCAAATGCTCCCTACAATTTTTCTCTCTCCCAGGGGGCTCACAGTACATCATAATTACCTGGCAGAGAATATCATTCTCATAAGCATTTTGCAATGTGATTGGCAGGGAGGTAGAAAATCTAAGCGATCTGCATAAAAACTTTTGTGAGCTGGGTGGGAAAACTAGAAATTAGTTTTCTGGATGGCATATTGCCAGGAATATTGAAAGGTCCAAGAGTCACAAGTCCTCAAGGCTATTTTTCCCTCTACTTTTGAGGCATCAGGTAATTCCAGGAAAGTTATTTCTGAAATAAAGTTTCTCCCTCTGGGGGCGATATCCTGGGGTATCTACCTTACCTACCTCACAGGGGTCCTGTGTGAATTGAATGAGCTAAGCGAGGTGGTGGGGAATTTTAAAGAGCTTCGTAATCCACAAAACATTTTGTAAGTATATGGAAAATATCAATACTGGCTGACTGATTGATTGATTGATGGTGAGCCAAGATGTAGGTGAAAAGTGAAGAACGTGTTCTATAAAGACTATAACCATCTGTAGAAATCTACTGTCCCAGTTGGTAAGCATGCCAGTAGGCAGTGTTAAGCTTTAGGTGGCAGAAGAAGTGAGAAGAGTTGAAAAATAGATAAAAAAAAATCCTCAGGTGCCCAGGCACAAATGCTAGAGGATAACAGAGACAGCTGTGGAAGCATCTAGACTACAGAAGATCTGGGCAGCCCCATTGCATTTCTCTCAACTATGAATAAAAGCACTGAAGTCTTTCCAATCCCACAAGATGGGTTCATAAATTAACCAAAAAAGAGAGAAAGCCAGCTGGCCCAAACGTGACTCCCTGGCTGTCACAGAGAAGCACCACAAGGGAAAGTGGTGAAGACCCTAAAATCAGGGACGGTATAGAAACACGGGGATCTGGCTGCTCGGTGAGCAGCAGCACAGAGCAATGAACATGCCCGAAGACCCGCTCCAGCACAGACAGGCCACCGAACAGCCCATTACCTTCCAGATGATACCATCCAGCTATGGCATTTCCTCGGAATGTTGATGCCAGGAAAAGCGGGGAGAAAAGTAAAGACTGACAAAATCACGATGAGTTTCAATGTGAGGTGACTAAGAAAAACATGAAGTGACTGGGGTCATCTAGAATGAGCTAGAAGTATTTTCCACCATGAGAGAGTATAGAAGACCTGGCATAGAAGTGAGGTGTAGAAAAATTTGAAGCAGAAGAATGGCATAATCAGATCTCTGTAGCATAAAGAAAGGAGTAGGAGGATGTTGACAGAAGCAAGTGCGTGGCAGGAGCACGCTGTAGGGCAGCCCCCTTAAAATGTGATGTGCTCACAAATCACGCAGGGCGCTTACATTTGTTAAAATGCAAATACAGATTTTTCGTGGTCCTGAGGGTGTCACTGCATTCTCAGTTTCTGGCAAATGTCAGGTGAATCTGATGCTTCAGTCCACAGTGCCTGTTTTGAGTAGCAAGGGTCTCTGACCGGTGACCTAAGCCTGAAGTAGGCAGTGACAATGGAAACGCAGAAGAAATGTGGCTGAGAAGCAGTCAGGAAGTAGAAACGACAAGACTCAGACACTGATTAGGGAAAGAGGGAACATTCATGATAACTCTTAAGATTTTTAGGTCTGGACAATAGAGCAGGTCAGAGTGTTTTTACTGAGTCCTTGGTAAATAAAGGTTTGTGCAGAAACACCACAAGACCTTTCCACATACGTGTTTTACACATACTTATTTCTACCAAGTTACTGAGAAACGCTCCTACTGTGTGAGATTGCTTTTGGAGTCATTGGAGATGGGGATCCATCTCTCTTTGCTTAACGAGTTTGGGCTGCTTTGTTTTCCTCACACATTGTTCATGGCTTGACCTGAGTAAACTGAAAATATACCATTAGGGAGATTGGCAGACATGGAATGTAAAAGTACTCTATGACTGCAGAACTATAAAGTGCATCGTTCCCAAGTAAGGAAGAAAACGTGGCGAACAGGTGTTTTAAGATTTTCCAAGCAATAGTCCAGAGAGATCCCTGGACTCCAGCAGCCGTCTTCACACGCCTGTGAGTTGAGTTCCCCGTCCCAGAGCATGACACAGAGATTGGGAGAGACCTCAGCTTCCACCGAGGCTCAAGAGTCCCTATGGGGGCAGGAAAAAGTCCCAAGTGGTTGTGTGGTTGTGAGATTTTGGTTCTTATTTCAGAGTCTTAGTGGAGTCAGACTAGTTTAGACTCAAGCCGCAGTCTGTGCTCTGAGTGTGCTTTAGGAGGGAGGCGGGCTCGAGGGACAGAATGACAAGGGGGGCAGGAAGGGTGGTATTGTGCTCCTGTGAACTGGTTTCCTTAATGCACAGGGGTAGCACTTACAGCAGTTCATGACTTCCCCAGGAAACCATTCTAAGTGGGCCACGTGCCCAATGGTTTCTAGCCCAGTTAAGTAAATAAATGAAATATGCTAATTAGCACCCTATTAGCTCACAGCAGGGAGTAATCCATGGCATTTTGATTGGAAAGGATTCTGTCATCCAAAAGACTGGTCTGTAACAGAATGCAAACTGGCCCAATTTCCTCCTTTCCTTCCCCGTGGCAGTTGTCCAACATCTGAGAAGCAGACCTCACCACTGCGCGCAATTCCAAGGGTGTCGCGGGGCTCCCTGAGAGCACCTCTTGGCCT